>JAJONT010030408.1:0-12032 GCA_029582345.1 Solanum oplocense x Solanum tuberosum | reverse complement strand
TCATTTTTCAAAACGTACATAGTTTTGTCTTAGGGAAGATGATACTAATGCGGATGGGGATTACATTTAGAAAGAAACTAGAAATTCAAGATTCTAGACCAAGTCCATATATAAGATGGATTGGTATTTGTAGCATAATCTATTTGGATGGATCCTTCAACTCTGGGAAAATTGCATCAATATAAACATGATACATGGGATCACCATGCCAGAGCCTAGCAATGAAAAAAGGAGATGTAGTATTCCTATGCATTTCTTCTATAAGCCAAATGTTTGCTTCAGCTTTGGCTGGATCGATGAGTGTATCCAATGGAACGTCTTCATCATTGGCCCCAACCCTCAAATAATCCCACTGCTTCATGGAGAGGTTGGTCAGGTAGTGCAATGGTTGCCCATATAACTCCTTCATTGATGCAGCCAACCCCATCCAGGAGTTACAAGGAATCATAGAGGCCTTCCTTGTGGGGAGAGGAACCATCTGCATGTACTCTTGGTACATTCTCGCTTTTCTGAGTATAACATCTGCATTATAAACCCCACATGTAAGCAAACAAAAAAGGTAAAAGTAAGTAGGAAATTAAAAGGAAGGTAGAAATAATCTATACTTAAGTCCTGATCGGCCATGAAAAGCAAAAAGAAAATAAAAAACAGTTGAACCATTCACAGAAGCTTAGCTCCTTCTAATTTCTTTCTATGCTTACACTCGAAGAGAGGATTTCTTATATATAGGGGAGAGTAGTCAGGTGGTGGAGAATAACGTGACATAAGCGATAAAACTAGATCACGTTTTTTATATGTCCTCTTTTGGATGATTCTGTGGAACATAATCATTGTCATATCACGAGGAAAATAAGAGCTACGAATTTTCTATTTTAATTGTTTAGATCAAATATTGCGAAATGTGTGTTAAAGCATCAAATTAGTATTCTCAAATCAAGTTATCAACTTCTTGAATTAAGTTTTATTATTTTAATTTTTTTAGTTTTAGTTTTCATTTAAGACTTATTTTATTTTAATAATTTACTCCATAATATATTCATTATTTTTAACTATATATTACAATATAAAATATTCAACCAGATAATATGAATTCGATCGTTTAAAAAAATATTTTTTTAACACAATCTCAAAAAGAAGCACTTGAGAAAGTTGATGAAACATCTAAAACAATCATGACTTGTATTATCGGTCGTGATTTGTTGGGAATCCTCACAAGTCAAAATATGGATGAGTTACCAAGTTTCCACGTGTTATTTTGGGGCTGATTTAAAGTTTTGATGATTTAACAAACTTCCGAATCTAACAAAGGACTTGGTCGTGGAAAGACTGCGTACGTGAAATAGACAAAATACAATTGTTTTAAAAGTTGCCACAACTTCCAAATCTGTTGTGGCTGGTGCATGTCTCTTCATAGCAGCAGGCTCAGCCCATAGCTTTGCTCCAAGGGTTTGTGATCATATCATATTAGTCTTCGTCCAAAATGATACTACCCAAGTTTTGACAAAGAAGCTTATGAATTCTGAAAATTCATAAGCTCACAATGAAAAGGCCATCTTCAAGGAAGTACACTGCTCATACTCAACAAGGGACCTGTTGGAATGTTGAAGCGTCACTTGTTGTATTTTGAGCTTTGTGTCTTGTGTTCTTATATTATAAATCTACTCCTAAGTTATACAGGACAGTAGATCGGTTGCTTGTCTAAGTCTTTAGGTTGAGTCGGATTAACTAGAGCTAGTTAGTCGAATCATCTAATGTTTTGGTCAAGCCTCTTTACATCATTGTTTTGATGTTCTCCTGGGTAGAGTTGCCTAGGAGTGTCAACTAGAGTTAGTTGATGTGTGGGTGCATCAGAGTTGTTGCTTGTTTATGCTCCTATATTTGAGATTTGAGTTGGTGGCTAGAGTTAGCCTTTGTTGGGTTCTTGAAGTCTCTATCAACTAAAGTTAGTTGGTTTAGTGGGCAATAGAGTATTGCTTAGTTTTCTTTGTAGTAGAGTTGCTACAGTAAGGGGGAAAAGATTAATGAGTTTTAATTCCTAGGTTGCAAGAATTTTTAATATGAAGTTGTGCTCTGTTTTGAGTGAATATAGAATGAGTTGAAATCATGTGAGTACATGTCGTGGTTTTCACCTCCCTTGAGCAAGGGGGTTTCCACGTAAAATCCTTATGCTAGATTTACTTTGAGTTATTTATTTTCCACACTATTATTCTATCGAGGGACCTGGTCCAATGATCACTAGTGGACGCATACATTCTAACACCACGAGGACAAGCTAATGGACTAACATGCTAATTAAGAGATGCAAAGCATGTTTTTTATCTTGTAAAACCTAGCTGTTAAGGAGGAGGACAAGCTAATGGACTAACATGCTAATTAGCACCCTTTATGGGTTGACTCGACCCAATAGATATTTCCAACAGTATTTAACTGGAATGGCAAAAATAAAAAAATATGCTTGTTATCCTGCTTTATGTAACATTTTTCTCTCGAATAGTTGGTTAGATTATCATTACATGGAAGCTGGTGCCAACATTATAATCTCTTCATCTTATAATGTTGCAATGAGCTTATGCATTTCCTTTTATTGCTCTTTGGCTTAGATAACTAGTAATACTCACATTGGTGGTTTAGCTTTCATTTCCATGAGACAGGCAACCCTTCAGGGATTTGAAGCCAAGGGAATTTCAAGGGAAGAAGGTGAGGCATTGCTCAAAAGAAGCGTGGAGATAGCATGTGAACCGCGAAACATATATAACAACAAAGATTCCAAAGGTTCTTGAGATGATTTTGATGATGGAACCGATTTGTAATGCAATCCGGTCTTGGTTGCATCATTTGTGGAAAGCTATGTAGCTTATTTGGTTGTTGGTTCTGAATATAGGTAAATTAATGTTCAACGTCTGACGAGCACAAACACACTATAAGTTCTGATTCACTAGTCAAAGATAGTATAGTATAAAGATCGTCTCCACAGGGATTGGTACAAATAATAATTCAAGCAAATATTGCTAACTATTATTCAGGTAATCAAAAAAAAGAGTTGGTGGTGGTTATGAAACACGTTTATAGATTAATGATAATTTAAAAAAATTGATAACTATAAAGTTTGATATCAATAATAAAAAATAGGGTAAAAGATGAAAGAAGTGCATAATTATAGTTGGAATTTGACCACATTCATTGATTACATCTAAAGTTCCATCGATTCTCTTGAATTTGATAGTTGATTAGAGTATCATTAAGATTGAGATGTCTCTTCCGAGTAAATCTCAAGTTAAAGAAATAAGCTAATTATTGTTAGGGTTTTTCCCTGACTTTCTTTCTTTATTTGAAGTTTTTTTTTTCTTAAAAAAAAAGTCAAAGTATTGCCATAAATGCTTAAACTTTTTCTGAAAAGAAAATATAATTTTCTTTTCTATTTGGTTTATTCTTTCCTTAAAGGAAAAGTTTGGAGATCTATAAATTGAAGACCTCTCTTCTCATATCAAAACACAAAATAAAATTCACAATGTAGTCGTTTAAGAGTCTTGTTTATGGAAAAATTTTCTCCTAAACATATTTATATTTTTTTAATATTAGTTTTCAATATGTAGGTCGTTTGACCGAATCTTATTAATAATATATCTTTAGTATACTTTTATTTGTCGTCTGATTTATCAACCATATATGATTTGCAATTGTAAGCTTCCGCATGACACCCTAATCACCTTTATAACCCAACAAGTGGTATCAGAGCACATGGTTCAAAGATCCGATGGTTCAATGATCTAATGCTTGAATAAGGTTGAAGACAAGCTCAAGTGGTTTCAAATCAATTTGTAACTAATTTGATGATAAAGAAGATTTTTGTCCAGCTACATGTGGAGAAAAGATTAGAACCATATTTTCAACATTCTTGTTATTGCATCTTTGAAAATAAAAACAAAATATTTTAAAACCATTTTTAACCCATATATTTTAAACTTTATTTTTAACCATGACAAGCAGCAGTGATGAAGACTATGTGAAGAACGAAAATTATCCTGCATGTGAAGAAGGTGGATCAAGTTTTGTCAAGAAAATCCAGCCAAAAGGGGAAATTTGTTAGGGTTTTACCTTGATTTTCTTTCCTTATTTGAAGTTTATTTTTTTCCTTAAAGAAAAGTCAAAGTATTACCATAAATGCTTAAACTTTTTCTGAAAGGAAAATATAATTTTCTTCCATATTTGGTTTATTCTTTCTTTAGAGGAAAAGTTTGGAGATCCATAAATTGAAGATCCCTATTCTCATAGCATAACACAATAGAATTCATAATGTAGTCGTTTAGAGACTTTTGTTTATGGGGAGATTTATTCTCTCAACAATTTTAGTATTTTTTTTATATTAGTTTTTCATATAATAATATTATGTTTTTTGTTAAGTTTTTTGTCATCTAATTTATTATCATATGATTTGCAAATTATAAGCTTCCACATGACGCCCCAATTCACCTTCATAACCCAACAATTATAACCCAGTGATCATGATATGTAAGAACATGTTTTGGATTATTCTTAAGGAAGTAATGTCCTTCGACTATTTTTCCTAGAGATTCAATAAATAACAATTATCAACAAGCTTTTTTGATTACTTTCGAGAAGATATATTGATTCAAACCGACACAAGATTATGCAATAATATTCATAATATTTTCCTCTTTACTTAAATAACATAATGAACAAAGTTGCAATTTAATTAAAACACTCATAACGAGTTCAAATATAAGAAAAAATCAAAATCTCAACATATTCATCACAACATATTTGTCAAATACCATCTAAGAATCTACTCCATGGAGGAGAATAAGTTTACTAAGAACAAAGATGAAAAAGAAGACAGAGCAACCAAACTCTAAATCCCAACTCCCGTTTTGAATTCGAGTAGTGTACCGTATGCTCCTTCTTCTCTTCTTCATAACCTAACATTTTTCCACTCTTTTATTGATAACTTCATTCTAGGGCATGTTCCAACATCATATAGCATAGAGTCATTCGTGAAATATCAAAAATATCCTTCTTTTAATATTCTCCAAGCCTCACGTCGGCGGAGGACCAGCAAATATTTTATGTTTCTGCGCGAGCGGGCAACAACTCTATTATGCTTCCGTGCGGGCACGCCACTAGGAACTTGAGTGCACGACTACTACAGAGGGGCAATATAATAGCTTAACATATGCGCATTTTTTTGTTCTTTTTCCTCATTTAGCACACCTGTACATATGAAAAGTAGATAATTAACTGTAAAGTTTGCATCCAAAACTTGTCAAAAGTGATCTCATTTTATTACCTATCAACGTCTTAGCAGAACGATGAACAAGTATTTTGATTAACTTAAGATATATGAAAACGATTATTCAGACCTTTTTGATTGCAATGGAGTTTATGGTAATGTGATTATTGTGAAAACTCTAAAAGATTTTCATCGAATGAGAGTTTAGGTTTTTGAGAATTAAGGCGCTGATTTAATTGTATTCAAGACAACTCCAAACAAAATCGATGCTCATGTATTTACATTATTGATCATACACGATATCCTATATCTTATATACTTTACTCATTTTCCTCTAAGTTGAAATTATATCATTTAGTTATGTGCGTAACTTGATTTTTTGTTTTGTATAGGCTTATGCTGAGAATCTTGAGGAAGAGGTTGTCAACATTCCTACTTCGTTTTCATTCCGTTCAAAAGATGGTACCAATTGTGTTGTCTGTGGCGATCCCATTATAGAATGTTCTTCAATCGTTGATTCGTGTAAGGAAGTTGTTGGAATGGGAATCAATTGTACCCCTCTAAGATATATTCAAGGGTTGATCCAATCGATCCGAAAGGTATATTTACTTCTTTGTTTTGTGAAATTGATATGTCAGAGAAATGGGTTATCATGAATATGTCAGAGAAATGTGTTATCATGTACCATGACTTATCTTGAAACTCTGAAATTTTAATTGTTTCAATGTCAAATGCCAAATGATATGCAGTTAATTACATGTAATAGTGGTGACACTTATGATGGTGAAAAGAAGGAATGAGTAAATCTAGTATATATAACCTTCTTGTATGTATAACATGTATAGTTATCAAACGACTGAACAACCGGGAGCAATTTTTCTTACGATACTTAGTTGACATTCATAAAAAACATCTATTGAATTTTAAGTTCAACCTATCTTGTTTAGCAGAAAAGACGGACATCTCTTGCTCATTAGTAAGCAATCACTTATTCACCAACTTTTGTGCAGGGAAAATTGTTTTCATAAAAAAAAAAACTTTTCCGTTTGGTTTTGATAGAATGCAATCATATTCTTGTTTTTTTTGCTTGAAATTGATGTTGAAGGTTCAAATGAATTATTGTATCTCGTTGTAGGCTTCAAGGGGCATTTTAGATTTCGTGTCATTCATAGACAAGTTGTGTGAGATTGGGGCGTCTCTCATCGAGATTGTTGTAGGATTATCTTAAATATCATTAGAGTTATTTCCAAGTTTCTATCTAGCATGTCTCACATGTTTTAAGCTAAGTTTTGGGGCTGGATATTTTAAAGAGTTATGGAACTTAATGACTTGCTTTATATGTTGTTTCTTAGAGAAATGATGATATTGTTATATAGTGTTACAATTCTCATACATTCTACTATCCTATTTATATGACTATATTTTCTTTTTAGTCCTTTTTTGTATAAGTACCAACATTTGATCATGTTTCATTGTTAAAGTAGAAAAAAATAACTTGAAGACTCATCAACAATGACATTTTTTTTGTCAAATCGTGCTACAATTCTTTTACGCCACAAGCAGAACAACTTTATGACTTAAAAGTGGATTCCCCAAAATCAGACTTTCGTATGGCTTTGTACACATAATAAATTATCCGCCAATTTTTATCTCCTTTGACTATAAATCATAACCTTTAATATCATAGGTCGCTATTGCTCATCCCAAAATGAAACTGTCAAATAATGGGCGGTTTTGAGAATTTTTTGCATAAAAATATCACTGACCGGCAATATCGGCCCAATCGGGCCCCCAATCCTGCCATAGCGGAAATTAATATTATTCGCTATAGCGGAATGTCATCCACTAATCACTATAGCATGGTACAAAACCTTGAAAATCCTCCCAAAGTAGTATATGTCAAAACACATCTTCAAACTTTGATGTAGTCAGACCGATTCTTTCACGCCAAGGTCAATATCAATTGTTCTATTCGCCCAAATTCGATTCTGAAAAATCTTACATACTCCTAAATATCTTAGCTAATAGAAAAATCGACCCAAACTTAGATATTTTACCCAATCTATTTTCGAATTTTCCCACCTTACTCGTCTGAAACTGATCTAGCCTAAAATTTTCAATGTACTACTTCAAAAGTTTGTTATTCAAAATCTTTTACCATTGGTTTACCCATAATTACCAAAAGGGTCATTATAGGTATAGACTTAGCTTAATAGAAGTAAAACTAATCATAGATAGAAGTATTCCACAAAATCATGCATTTCTTAGAAACTCGACACAAAAAAATAGAAAGAGTCACAAAATAAAATAAAAGAGAAGGGAATCAAACCTTCCAATCTTAAAGCAAGTCATGATTCTAACTCTTTGTGAAAGATGGTTGATCCATATACACACTTGATTATGGCCGCACAAGTTTTCTGTTTTTGCAGTTATAAATAGTACATACTAGCAATGTTGGTTGTCACTTTATAATACATTGTTCTTTCTCTTTTTACACATATCAAAAGTTCATTACAATGTTCTTTCTCTTCTTATTCATATCAAAAATTCATTTTGACAAAATGAACTATTTTTTAATTAAAGAGTCAAAATGGTCCAAAGCAAACAAATATTTTGATTTTCATACTTGCATTACCTTGTGTATGAATATATTAAGTTATTAACTGACTGATATGAATATATTAAGTTATTAACTGACTGATTAGTTCAAGTAGAAAATTAAAAAAATTGAGATACTTTTGAGTAATGTTTTTTTACCTTTTAATTTTTAATTTATAAACTCCACTTTTGAAAAATCTAAAATTGAGTTTCAAAATCTTAAAAAGACGAACTATCTTTTCAAGATTAAAGAGTCAAAAATTGAGTCGTGATATAAAACATTAAACAAATGCAACTTGTTAGAATGTTCTTGTTTGTATGGTGTTTTGTATTTTCTAAAAAAATGGTTAAAATTTCTCTTGGGACGTTTTTAGAAAGAAAAAAAACTAGTCATGCAGTAGGGCCGTTGGTCTTGAAATCGAGGCATATAGTCAAAATGATCGGATATCACTTAATGTTGAATTCTACACAATTTTGTTAAACTATACTCCATCCTTTTTTAAACAGACTAAAAAGAAAAGTAAGAAAAACAAATTAAAATGAAGGGAGTATTTTTTATTTTATTTTTTTGGTATGCCCCAAATGCAATGCAAAGGTGACAAAAATGGAGATGTGCCACATCATTGGGACATCTGTGAGAAGAACATGGTAAACATAAAAGTTGTTTTCTGATAACATTATATTGTACCAAGTTACATTTGAACCCTAAACCGTAGTTATTATTTTAATTTGACAGAAAAACAAAGCAAAGGAAGATGAGGCAGCTGCCCGAGCAAGGAAGAACAAGAAATCATCTAAGAAGTGAAAAATCAAGAATGGAAAGGGAAAAAGGCTAAAGCAATGAAACACAATGCTTACGAGTATGAAAACTTCCCAAACATACCATAAATGCTTCCTTTTCCTAACCTATCATCCTACTTTTATTCTTAGAACAAAGGTGTTATTAAATGTTTTGCACTGATTTTAGCAACATGTTTAACTTTCCTTATTTGCAAATTTGCTAAGCCAAGGTGTGTACCTGTTAGTGGTTATTAAATGAATTGCACTAGATTTTAGCTAGCTACTTGTTTACCTTTCCTATTTGAAAATTTGCTAAGCCAAGGGGTGTACCCTATTAGTGGTTGGCTATTGGATGATGTGGCAATCAGGGGAGGAGCTACATTGTTAAATAGGGGTTCGGACGAACCCACTGACTTTTACGTAGACCTTATATACGTAATAAAAATCATATACAAATATATTTAAATATTGTGTGAGAACCCACATCAAACTAAGGTGCGTGGCGCAGTGGTAAGCGCGGGCAGCTCTGAATCTTTGGATGGGGGTTCAAAAATGTGTTTTGTGCCTATCTTTTACCCTCCTTTAATTCATTTTTTCCTATATAGATTTTTCTAAATTCTTTTTCAAACAACAAAACAGAAAATTGATAATTGAAAGTAATAAAAAAGTAGTGTCAAACTCCAAAACAACATCTGACTATTAATTTCAAAATAGATAATTGTAAGTAACAAAAATATAGTGTCATACTCTAAAACATCTCACTATTGATTTCTTTTGAAGCATTCAATAAAATGTTAAACTAAAAAAATTATTTTTTAAAAAAAGTAAGGGTTCTAATTTTTACTACCTACTTCATTGCTACTGCTTGTTGTCAAAGTGCAGACCTCTGCCCCGATAAGTATTATTTACTCTTCTCAGTTCCTCCTCGACTCTCCCTTTTCTTTTCTTTTTTCTAATTTGTCTTTACATTGTATAACAATTTATTCAAAGATCTTATTTTTAATCTTTGATTTTAAGACTGTTCCACGATTAATAATTGATTATATTAATTAAGTTATTGTTTGCTTCTCGGAACTTCAACTTTCAAGGCAACTAGGCAAGAGTGGCTCAAGGGTGAAGCAAGTAAAACCTTCCCTTTAGGTCCCAAACATATATGGTGAATTTAATAATTTTAATTTTACTTAAAATAATATTGAGATTATAGAAAAAAATGTTCAAAATTTATACTAAAATATAACACTTATCTACCTTTTACCAAATAATATTTTAGAACTTTGAAATAAATAACTCAAAATCTTCATATTAATAAATGAAGTATTTGAAAGTGTACCAAATGATGCATCATTTCTGTTTTCAAAACATAACAACTTCTCGAGTGCAATTTTAATGATATGCATATATATATATATTTGTTTGTAATTTAACGATTGTTATATTAAATTAATATGTTGTTCTATTTTAAAATTTAAAACCCACAAACATCAAATTCTGGAAATGCCTCTAATGGCAATGGACATGTACGGATGGACAAGGTATATACCTATAAGGAGTTATTTGTTGACTACAGAAAAGAGCTGCTAGGATTGGTTGTTTGAACCTTAAAAATGGAGCGAGTATCAATACTATTATTTTTTTAATAAAACTATACTTGAAAGTTGTTTTTTTGTGAACGATGAATGTTGATCATTGAATGGTGACTAATTGTTCAATATCAAAATATTTGGATATCGTCGTAACATATAGAGATGAATTATCAAATTTCATTAGATACAATGATTTTTTTTACTTATTTTTCTTTAATTAGATACAATCATTTAGTTAAGTACATCTCACATAATACTTCCTTATAGACGAATATTCAGAATATGTGTAATTTACTTATTTCAATTGCTATGTCATAATCAAAACTCAAGTTATTTGATATTTTTATTCCTATTTAAACGTGAGTTGTACATTTATATGATATTATTATTATAAAGTTTATATAACAAAATATATAATTTTAATCATATCCATATTTTAAATATACCATTTGGGTACCCATCATTTGAAAATCTAAATCAATTGTGTTTTATAATTTCATCCATAATTTTAACATCAATTTTGAATAGAGAATGTATAGCTGAAAATTTTGCTTGAGAGTATCTCTAGTAAAGTAATGTTCCACACACACATAAGTTCAAACCTTTTTTTTACGCTCTCCATATTAATTTGACCAATCATACCAATGACTTTGGAGTTTGAATTGGGCTTCCCTCCGTTTTTATTTTTTGTTTATTTTTTCAAGTTCTTATTTGAATTAAGGACACATGACATATGTTAAAACTAATGCCTGGGATTTAATTAACTAAAGTATATCCTAACCATACTTAATTTAGATAAATAAATATGTTCTTGTCAATTTAAGAATTACCATTTATTTCATCTCTTTTCTCTTTGTTTGCTCCCAAAAAAAATATTGATATAAAAAAATTGACAACAACTAATATCATGGAAGCAGAACAATAATTTCAGATTTTTATCAAGGAATTCAATTTTTTAAATTGGATTCAATGTAGAAAATCAATATGTATCTAATATACATGTATTATCCCAGATATTGTATTCAAGGGGAGTTGCAGAGGAAGATTTCGTGTCATATGTGGACAAGTGGTGCGCGGCAAGGGCGTCTCTCGTCAGGGGTTGCTACCGGACTACCCCAAATACCATTAGAGTTATTTCCAAGGTTCTCTTCAAAAGGTTTCACAAGGTTTAAACCGAGTTTTTGGGGCTAAATATGTTGAGAGTTATGGAACTAAAATGATTTGTTTTATATGTTGTTTCTCACAACAATTGTGATAGTGTTATATAGTGTTACAATTCTCATACATGGAACTTTTGGCATGTCAATTTATGTGACATTGTTTTCTTTTTAGTCCGTTGTATTCAAGTTTTTAACTTTTCTATTTTACTCTCAATAAGTACAAAATTTATACCTATATATACTAGAGATTACATAATAAGTTAGAATTCTCTTTGAATTTTTGTGAGTAATTTTAAATGAAAAAAGTGAATGAAACTTTTTCAATATCTTATAATTAAACATATTTTTCGAAATTAAACTTCAGAAAAAAGTGTAAAAATTTTATGGGCCAAGTGCAAACGCGCCATCTTATACCTTGTTTGGATGGTTGTTTCCCATTGTATGGTATTACATCATTAGTTTAAGGCATAATACATATATTGGCCCCTAAACTTGGCTTCAAATTTTAACTTTGACCTCTAACTTTCATAATGCACAAATAGGCACTTTAACTATCCTACCTTTAAATAAATAAACACGCGATTTTTGGAGCCAAAAGCGTGAAATGCACACGCTGCCACGTGTATTAATGACCCACTCAATGGCTGCCAACTATTCAATGCA
>JAJONT010030407.1:0-25922 GCA_029582345.1 Solanum oplocense x Solanum tuberosum | reverse complement strand
TTAACTTTACCATTATTCTTAACTAACGGAGGTCACAAGGCTGGGTAAAGATGAGATATGTTGGAGGGTGTGAATAATTCAATTAATGCATGATGCTACTTGTGAAACATTGTTTTCCTAAAGAAAGCATAACAATAATTTTATTTCACAGTGTAATTAGTTCCAAATTCAACCTTGACCCATAGTAAATTTGATAGCATACTGAAAAGAAATAGGGAAATCAATGTTTGTTATTCTCAAGTCACAAGTCAAGTTTTGGTTGTCTTTTCTTATTTTTATCCATGTGTTACACATCTATATTTTTTTCTAAGTAAACATTATACACTAAATAATCAATTCTCTCAAAAAGAAACAAGCTTAAAAAAGGAGTAGAGAATCATTTTTACGTTGTATTACTTTCTTATTTAGGGAAAAGGGTATGATATACCCCTCAACTTTGTCATTAAAGCATGTTATATCACTCGTTATAAAAATGACTCAGATATGCCTCTACCGCTTACAAAAATGATTATGACAAAATTGAGGGGTATATTAGACTATTTTCCCTCTTATTTATCAACATCACAAATTTCCAGGGATAATCCCACTGGTGGTCACTACTAAATTTACTCTTTGTAACAATATTAAATTCACTAAACTATGTGTTAGTCCCCCCAAAAAATATAAATCACTAGAAAATAGCGTGGAGCTAGAGATCAAGGTGTACGTGTTTGACTGAACCAAGTACCCTTGGTCCAAACGTTTTTAAAGTCATTGAACTAGTCTTATAGTGGAAATTTCAGTGAAAGCTACTTAACACAAAAATCAAAAGCTCTTGGTTTGAGTTCACAAAGTTTTAGAAAAAATAAAATGAAAAAGAAATGCACAAAACTTATTGAATACATAAAAAAAAAAATACATAATTTGATATCATCAAAATTGCATTATTTTTCTATGTTAATTCCTAACTACTCCAAAAGGAAGAAGAAAAAGCTTTCTTAAACAAAAAAGAAACTAAATCAAATCCAGCATAATATTGCATAGGGAAATTATTTCCAAATTCCACCTTCACCAATTGTAAATTTGAAAATAAATAGGGAAATCAATGTTTGTTATTCTCAAGTCAATGCACAAGTCTTGCTGTGGAAATTTCAAAAGAAAGGATATTTAAGCATCCAAAAAAGTAGAGAAATGTCATTCTCAATTATTAGACACGACTAAGTCATATGACATAGTGTCTTTTGTGTTTATAAGAGGTGTAATTATAATTATAAGATATTGACTTGTTGAGGGACATGATATTTAGAATGAGACATAATTTTTTCTAAAAATAAATTGGTTTCTTATTCGGTTTTCGATATCCACATTAAAGTCTTAATTAATTTGGATTCTTGCCACCGTAATTAAGACCTATTAAAAGGGGAAATATATAACACCAAGTTTTTGCCCAGAGTATCCCTCCAAATATCTTTTTTCTTGCACCTATTAGTATTAATGCAGTCTTTGAATGATCAAGTAGTTGCAATGAGTCTTGCTGTGGAAATTTCATTGAAAGGTACTTAACAAACAAATCTCTTTCCCTTTGAATTTTCATATTGAAATAAAGTACTTGTGAATTTTATCATAAATAAGAGAGAGGAAAGGGGAAAAGTCAAGTAAGGACTGCTACCTTCATATCAAATCATCAATTAATTCCAAGTTTACAAAATGTTGTCATTCTCAAATCAATGCACAACTCTTTCCAGGAAAATGTAAAAAATAATTCTTTCTTCGTCCCAAAATAATATGAAGTTTAATACATCAAATTTAATGTTTAAATGTCCCAAAAATGAAGTTTAATGCTCTCTCATGTGTTTGTCCAAAAACAACAATACAGGGTCAGTCAACAACAGGTCTGAGACTGATTCAATGTGACAAATTAAGTAATACTTATGTATATTTTTGGTCATTTTTGCTATATATACTGTCATGATCCAAAGTACACCCTAGATGCGACATGACGTATAGAACTCCAAGAGGCCCTACACAAGCCACGTGACATGCATATACACAATATAATAGACAAAAGTAAAGAGTCTTATAAGATGAAAGAGTTTGACATAAAAGTGAAAATCTAACATTGTCATTCTAATATCTCAAAAGAAATGGCTGAAACGTAACCTTACACCACGTACAATGCCTGAAAACTAAAACATAAGAGAATAAAGTAAAGGTGTCATGGTCCTCAGAACATGAGGACTCACCAACTCTTCAACTTCTTAGAACGATCAACTAGCCACGAGCGGGAGGAGAGGAAACGCCACAACCTACATTATTAAACAATGTAGGCATAAGTGTGCATTAGTACGTGGAATGTACTAAGTATGAGGGACATGCATAAAAACGTAAAACATGATCATAAGAGGATATAAGGGAAAACATGACATGCATAACCAAGCTAAAACATATTAAAACCTTTAAAGAAGAATTATAACTCATGAACATGATCAATGCATCTTAAAATCGTAATGAAAGCTTCATAAAACCTTTAAAAGCAACTTAGTTCATTTTGTGGGATATTAATTTTAATCGACAATAGACCATGCGAGCTATAATATGAAATCCAATGTAACTCCCACATCGAGAAGCTAAGGAAGAGTCTACTTGCCAAGGTAGGACTCCATATCATATCATATACTATTTTTGAAACCACTAGTTTGGTCATTTAAGACAAACCTATGGGGACACGTAGTTGGGAACTAGAGGTTTCTTATAGAGACTATCCTATTTGAACCTCTACCTCAAGTTCTATTGGTGCTAAGTTAAATCCCAATGGAATAGTTATATTTATAAATATATCATCATACATGGAAAAATACAATTAAGTTACTAATCCAAGCTTAACACATTATAGAGTAGCTCATTAAATCTTGAATCAAGCATTCTAGATCATAAACCTCCCTTTTCATGAATCATGCATAACTTTAATGAAAACAACATCAATAGATTCATAGTTTTTTCATAACTTCATGCCTTTTAGAGTTCATAGTAAAAATCATGAAAATTGCATGGGTTCATGTGAAATTAATTGGAAAACAAGTAATTGAGTCAAAACAATCGTAATAAGATCAAAATTGAATAATTGAATCCACACAATTAGAGCCCATAAAGATTTGATTAAAAACCTAATAAATTTTGATGAAATTGAATTTGGAGAATTCAGAAATCTTTGGAGCTCAATGGGTGAATGGAACCCATTGATGAAACCCTATATACCTTGAAGATCAAAGCCCAAAAGAAATGGTGAAAATGAGACTTGATTTTAAAACCCTAACTTCTTCTTCTTTGAACTTGAGAGAGAATTGGAGAAGATGAATATGGATGAGTTTTGAGAATTTGAGTGAACGTGAGGGTTTGGGTAGATTTAGGGGTTGAAAGGTAGTTATATGACTTAGAATTATGGGTAAAACGATGTAGTATAGGCATTTAATGCACATGGCAATATCCGAATACCCTTAGAAATAATTGTCGGATCGTTCCTACGTTTCGGACCTATCTACGGACCGTACTGGTCAACCGTAGAACCAACTTCAAAAACCCCAATTCACCTTTCTTTCCACGAGACCTTTCTACGGTTCGTCTAACTTCTGACAGTCCGTAGACCCCATCCAAAGAACCAAGTTTAAGTCCAAAATTTCACTAAGTCTAGAACATCTCTACATAACCCATCTACGACTCGTCTTGTTCATTTGTAGTTCAAACTTCACAAACTTAATTTTCCAAACTCAAATTTCTAGGTTTTACGATTACCTTTCTATGTCCTGTAGGACTTCCTATGGTCTGTAGGTCATCTCGTAGTCCACTGCCTCAAAGAAATTTCTGCACTTTTGTTTCCTTTTTAACTTTCCAATTTCCGAGGTGTTGCAATTTCCCCCCTTGGAAACATTCGTCCTTGAATGAGACTCAAACTAGCATGAATAGAAACTAACAACCCAACATGAATGCAAATCTTTATCAACATGCACAAACACATGGAGAATCACTCCAAGCTATATCATAACATAAAATCAAGTTTTTTTGGACATGCATGCATATGTAAGACATGAGAATGACTAAAACGCATGTATTCGAAAGAATGAACCATGAGGAACTGATACCTCAAGTTAGAGTAGGAGCGGAGGGAAATAGATGAGGATACTGGGACATCAGATTGACTTCAGCCTCCCAAGTAGCACCTGAGAACGCTCAACTACACTTCATCCAATTTTAAGTGTAGGCGGTCGCTAACAAGTATAAATCCAAAGAGTTGAGGTCGACACATGTAGTGATATGGTAAAGAATTCGATTACGAAGTAAAATAGTGTTCTAATCGTTTGTAGAAGTAGACATTTTCGTAAAAAATAAAATAAATGACAAGGGGTTGACAATTAATGTCAAATGGGGGGATTTGAGTGAACAATTAACAACTACAAATAACCGGGAGTAAACAAATAGAGAGGGTTTCTTGGGAGTGTGATAAATTGAATGCCAATTTCACTAAATGAGTGATTATTATTTACTAAAAGTCATTGAACTTCAGTGGGTAGGCTAGGCTTTAGGTAAAATAGACATTTCTCAATCAAATATCACGACTCAAGCGAGTTCTTTCGAACCTTGACAAGCACACATATGAAAACAACCCAATACCTTAATCAATCTACTTTTTCAAACTAGATTAGTAGGATTCCATTTAGACCCACTTTCTCAAGCTAAGTCTACAATAACCCAATCACTACAATCATCAACTAATAGTTTTACTCTAATACTTCTTTCTCAAGCAAGTTTAGAATGCTAAACTAGAATTGTTTTTGCAACTACAATTCATCAATTCAAACTCAAACTATTAATTGAACTCACTTTAAATCAACAATAAAATCAGTAAATACTAACACCCAATAAGAATTCAACTACATAATCACACCCCCCAAGAATGGAGGTTTAAGCCAAACATAATAAAGAACAAGAAATCGTTACCAACTATGTTTTCCATCAGCTTGGGCAACAATCCACAAGTCTCCAAAATGCTCAAATTGAAGCTCAAAATCAAACAAACCCTAAATATCTACTCAAAAAGTGTAAGAACAATGTTTAAGATCAAAAACCTAGAACTGGACAATGTGGGGACTCTTTTTCCTTTCTTAAAAATTGCATTTATGTGTTCCCAAAATTTCAGCTTTGGAGTAACTCGGTGAAATAAGTCAGGCATCACCGACCTGATCGGCGATGCGCCGAGTGCTCCTTTCCATCGTCTTCTTGGCTTGGCCTTTCACCGCCTTTTTTCTATAACTTTAGGCGATCAAGGTCGACATCGTCGATCCATTTGGCTCGTCGATGAACCATCAATTTGCTCGCCGAGTTGGTCTTGTCCATGGGTTGGCCTGCTGGAACTTTTGGCGAGCTGAAGATCCACTCGGCGACTCTCCGAGTGGCTTTGGAGAGTACCAACCTTGATTTTCTTCAGCTTCTTCAGCTTTTTCGCTCCTTTTTGCCTGATAATGCCCTTGCCTTGCTCTTTTACCTTCATTTATGCAAATTAGCGTTTTAATATCAGTTTAGAGCATAAAATAGGCATTGATGACACTAAAACTTTGAATATCAAGCCCTAAATGAGTCGAAATCCCTGACTCATCAACACCCTCAACTAATTGATTTCGCCAGAGAACTTTCATGGAAGCAACTTCTTTATTTCTTAATTTCCAAACTTGTCAGTCTAAAATCTCAATAAAAACCTCTTCATAGGAAATATTCTCTTTTAACTCCCAAGCCTTCCAAAGGCACTATAGATGTCGTATTTCCAACATACTTCTTCAACAAAGAGATATGGAATATCGAATGTATCGATACTAAATCATTAGTTAACTCAAGTTCATAAGCAACATTTCCAATACATCTTAAAATCTAATAGGGATGTACATAACAAGGACTAAGTTTCCCTTTCTTTCCAAATCTCATCGCACTTTCATGGGTGAAATTTTCAAGTAGACCCAATATTAAACTTCAAACTCAAGCTCTCTTCTTCTAACATTGGCATAAAACTTTTGTCAATTTTGCATCATTTTCAACCTTTCACGAATAAGTTGAAACTTTTCCATAGCCTTATGCACCAACTCGGGCTCTATTAAAGCAACCTCACCAATTTCAAACCAAACAATAGGAGACCTACACCTCCTACCATAGAGAGCTTCAAATGGTGTCATCTCAATGCTATAATGATAGCTATTATTATAAGCAAACCCAATCAAAGGAAAATGATCATTCCAATTACCCTTGAAAACAATCACATAAGCTCTCAACAAATCTTCTACGGTCTGAATGGTATGCTCGACTTGTCCATTAGTCTGAGGGTGGAAATTCATGCTAAGTTTTACTTGAGTACCAAGACCTCTTTAGAATGATTTCCAAAACCGAGACATAAATTGAGTATCAAGATCAGAGATAATGAACAAGGGAACTACATGCAATCGTACCATTTCCCGAATATACATCTTGGCCTACTCCTTTACTGAAAATAAAGTCTTAACGGGAAGAAAGTGAGCCGATTTTGTCATTCGGTCCAAGATAACCCAAATCGAATCAAATTACCGTCGAGTGCGAGGTAAACCTGTAATAAAGTCCATATTCAAACCTTCCCACTCCCATGTAGGGATACTAATATTTTGAGCCAAACCACACAGTTTATAATGCTCAACCTCCACTTGATGACAATTTGTACACTTAGCCACAAATTTCACAATATGTTTTCTTCATTTCATTCCACTAATAGACTCTCTGCGAATCACAGTACATCTTGATGGCCCCTGGGTGAATATAATTTCTCAAATCATCAACATTTGGAACACATAATCGAACTTGATATCGAAGGACGCTATCCCCCCGGGAGAAAGCCTTAATTGCCTTTGTGGAAACTAACCTCTTCAAGTTAACTAATACCGGATCAAGATCTTGTTTAGCCTTCACATCCGATATAAAAGACAATTAAAACCGTTGAAAACAACCACACCACCTTCACTAGAATCAGTCAAGTGAACAACCAGTTGGACCAATATATGAATATCACGAACTAACTCTCTTTTGTCATCCTCAACATGAGCAAAACTTCCCATTGATAGTCGACTAAGAGCATCAGCTACCACATTCACCTTATCACGATGATATAGGACACTAATCTCGTAATCCTTCAATAACTCAAGTCATCTCCTTTGGCGAAGATTCAAATCTTCTTAAGTGAACACATACTTCAAACTTTTGTGGTCGATAAGCATGTCTACATAAAACACCATATAAGTACTACCTCCAAATCTTTAAGGCAAACACTACTGCCGCTTACTCCAAATCATGAATCGAATAATTCCTTTTATGCACCTTTAATTGCCTTGAAGTACAAGCAATGACTTTTCCATGTTCCATTAAAATACAACCAAGACCAATCTGTGAGGCATCACAATAAACCACAAAATCATCTGATCCTTCAAGTAATGTCAATATAGGGGTTAAAGTAAGTTTATCTTTCAACTCTTGGAAACTATTCTCATAAGCTTTTGACCATAGGAATTTCACTTTCTTTTGGGTTAATGTCGTCAAAGGCAAAGCAATAGAGGAGAATCATTCCACGAACCTTCTATAATAACCGGTCAAACTCAAGAAACTTTGTATGTCTAAAATGGACAATGGTCTAGGCAGATTCTTAACCACCTCGATTTTCTTAGAATAGACTTGAATGCCTTTGTCGGAGACAATATGACCAAAGAAAGCAGCGGACCTCAACCAAAACTCACACTTGCTAAACTTAGCATACAACTTACGATCCTCGAGAATTTGCAACACAATTCTCAAATGTTTAATATACTCATCCTCACTCCGTGAGTAAATCAAAATATCGTCAATAAACACAATAACAAACATATCAAGATATTGCTTGAATACCCTATTCATCAAATCCATGAACATCGGGGAATTAATCAAACCAAAAGACATCACCAAGAACTCATAGTGACCATATCAAGTTCAAAACGCCATCTTCGGAAAGTCATTCTCCTTCACCCTCAATTGGTGATAACCCGACCAAAGTTCAATTTTGGAGAAGTAACTCGCTCCTCGGAGTTGATCGAACAAATCATCTATCCTTGGAATAAGATATTTATTCTTAATGGTAACCTTATTCAATTATCGATAGTCAATACACATTCAGAGAGAACCATCTTTCTTTCAAACAAACAACACTGGAACACCCTATGGTGAGATACTCGGTCTAATAAGACCCTTATCCATGTGTTTTTGAGGGAAAGGAAGCAAAAAGAGTATATTTCATTCAAAACCCCAGTTGAAAAGTGTTAAAAGTTGTTTGGGGTCTTGTTGAGGTATAAAATGATTTTGCGAATATGGAGTTAAAAAAATAATGGCATGAATGAGCATTTTCTCAAATGGCAATGACATAGATGAGTCAAACTCTTAAAGGATGACATAAATAAGCCTTTTCTCAAAGTTCGATGGCATATTAAAACATTTTCCTTTTTTATGGCACAAAGAATCACTGGTAAAAAAAGTTTAAAAAACCACGGAGCGATGGACAGTCGCTCCAAAAAAGTAACACAATTTGCATCGCAGTGCATCGTTTTGATATTTTAAATCATTTTGTTTAGAAAAAAAGACGAACAATGACTCTTTTTTAGTCGTTTTTGTTGGCGTATTTTTTCCACTAAAAATGTATATATAATTAATTTATATTTATTTTTTTATCAATTGTGACATCGTCCGATGCTTTTTTAAAAGATAAAATCAATTATATTGTAACGACGTTATCTGTTGTTTATAATTAAAATTTATTATTTATTTTTTAATAGAAGCGACAGACAACTTCTCTTTTGGTCAAAATCATGGTCAAGCATATAACAAAACGACGGGCAATAGCGACACTGTCCATTGCTCTCATTTTGATATTACACGGGCAGTAGCCCCTTTTTTCTTTTCTCTTCTCCTCTCTAAATCTCTCCAGCCCCACCCCACCACCCCTATTGACTCCCTAGTCGTCGTCAACCTCTCTGCCATCCACCACACCCTCAAATTCCCACCTCCAGCGCCACCAACATCCCACCTCCAAACCTCTCTTCTCCTAACTAATTATTAAGGTTAGTGCTTTGAATTTTATGATATATTTTTTTCAATTTGATAGTTTTTTATTTCTATATTAGTTTATTGTATTTATTTTGTCCAATTTATATTATTAACATTGTTAGTTTGTAAATTTTGATTGTGAATTAGTTTATGAACTTATAATTTTGATTTTAGGATTTTGGTTTGAATTGGAATTATTTTGAATTAGATTGTCAATTATGGATTTTTGAACTTGAACTTGAGTTGAAGTATTTTTGAACTTTAGAACTAATTAGAATTTAGAACTTGAATGTCATAAATTAACTTAAACTTAAGAATACTTGAATTTTAGGGTTTTTGAACTTGAACTTAAAAAATTATAGGATTGTATGATTTTTGAACTTAACTAATTAGAACTTTCAACTTGAATGTCATAAACTTGAACTTAGAATATTTGAATTTTGGTATTTTCGAAGTTAAACTTAGAAACATTATACGATTGTATGATTTTTGAACTTTAGAACTTGAATGTCAGAACTTGCTAATAATGCTTCTGAAAGTCTCCATGTTCTCTGTTCCCCCAAAAACATATGCATTGCCATCTCTGAGTCACTAGCTTAACCATTTCATCATCGTATCTAAATCTCTATATACATTTCAGGAATTGGTAGACACATTCATGTTACTTTTTTAATGAGGTATTATGCAACAACAATCATGTAAGCAGACCATACAAACTATTTGTCTATTCAGTTACTAAACTAGGATAAGATTGATAGGGAAGGCGAAAACAAATCAAGTAAATCATCTTTTCATTCATCGTATTTTAGCTTCGTATTCATATATTCAAGATCAGTATTAGCATTTAGACATGGTAAATAACATTAGCTTTGGTCTCTGGTGTTGCCCTTCTCCCCTTAATTTAAGGGAGACAATACCATTTTGATGCTAACTATCAATCTTTCACCTTGTTTTATATGTTGCATTAAACATTTGTTACTTCGTGCATCCATGTGAAGGTTGAGATTGTAGTAGATAAATTTAAATGCTTAATTGTTGTGAGCATCGGATTTCATTTACTTGTAATGTATTATTTTAGCTTATAGCTGGGTATGTTGCAGTTCAGAATGACATGCTCACAAGTAGTGGTAGTAACACAAGAAGAAGTTTCCTGTAAAGTGTAACTTTCACCAATGGCCCCAATAGCTTTTTGGTATGATTTTCGATTGATAGGAACTAAGAAAAGAGATTTAGATCACCTTAATGTTGAGCTTGTGCTAAGCAAAGGTCTGACTTATCCATTATTGCTGAACTAATACAATATGTTACAAAATAATATGTAAAAACCATCCAAATAGAATGTCTAAAGATTATTTCTTATTTTCCACAGAACTGTAGAAATCAACTGTAACATATGTATTTGGAAATCATGGGCATACAGTGAACAAATAGATGCATCCATTGCTATTTTCCAGAACAACAACACTAACTTTGCAATGAGTCTGTTCCATGAGAGATCTAATGCTTCGAGAGCCTACAACTTTGCAATTTCTACAGGAATATGACCATAGAAGTTGTTGTGAAATAGGTTGAGTAACACAAGTGAGCTCAAACTTCCAATGAAATTTGGAATATCTCCTTCGAACCCGTTGCTTGATAAATCAACACTCATCATAATTGACGTGTTATGGATGCATTGGAAGCCATTAAATTGAGTATTTAATTATATTTTTAGTAGCTTTATTTATTATTCTAGAATAGGATTTATGTTTTATAGTTTCATAAGGATTAGGTTAAGCTATAGTTATTAGTTTGGAATAGGATTTAAGTCTACTACTTTCATAAAAATTAGACTTCCTATTGATGTAATAAGACTCCTATTTAAAAGGGTTTTTGATGAATAAATCAGAATGTCATATTTCAGCAAAAAAGCAAGAGATTAAAGTTCTCTCTTCCATTGAACTCTAAGGTTTTAGTCTCCCTTTGAAGAGCTGAAGAGATCAGAGATCAGTGTCATCGCTTGTACTTTCTCGAATAATTCTTGGTTTTTCTTCATCCATATCCATCATACCTCTGAAACTTTTGAAAAGATTAGATGGCAAAGTTCCAGTGACCACATTATAGTAAAGTTTCAAGGATCTGTAACTCAGGAAATGGAAACTCGGACTCTAAATCACCAATTGGACCGTAAAAAAGATTTGATTTAAGAATCAGAGCTTATAGGTTTGGAAGTTTCTCAGGCCATATGGGGAACGTGTCATTTATCTTAGGCCAAACATATAAACAAATCCCTAAACTTTTTGGGGTTTTCCCCTTAGGTACATCAACTATGCCATTTTCCTATTGAATCCTTGAACCACCCATAATTTGTTCCTTATAAACACTGTGGGCTATGTGGCACAAAACTTCCGCAAATATTTTTATTGATTGTGCGCGTGAGATCCACCTTTCCCACGTGGAAATTGCAACCATTTAAACTTCAATCTATTTACACGTCAGTGCCACATAATCATTTCCCAAACCTAAAAACCTAAAACCTCTTCATTTTCCCTCTAAACACTTCTGACTTGAAGAAGAAGAAATCGATGAACAAGATAACTTTGACATTGGAACTTGATGATTAAGAGGAAATCAATGAAGAAGAGATATATTCTGATGAGCAACTCCAACTTAATGATGAAAAGAAAGAAAATAGGAGAAATAAGAGAAAAGGGGGGGGGGGGGAATTAGGGTTAAAAGAGGAAAACGAGCGTTGGTGGGTGGTTCAGGGATCCACATCAGCGCCTTCAAAATGTCTTCACGTGCTCAAGCAATGTGAGATCACATTTTGTGCCACATCAGCCCACAATGTTTAAAAGGAACAAATTATAGGTGGTTCAAGGATTCAATAGGAAAATGGCGTAGTTGTGGTACTTGAGGGGAAAAACCCAACAAGTTTAGGGACCTGTTTATAAGTTCCGTCTTTATCTTATTGTTCCCTAAATCAAGAGCTATTAATCTTGTACAGTTAACCAAGGATCGTGGGACTTGTCCCCCCAATTGATTGCCATAAATACCAAGATATTGTAACCCTGTAGGTAAAAATCTTGGTATCTCTCCATGAAATTTTCATTCAGAAGCCTAAAATAAAAAAAATGGAGATACTGGAATTTCCCAAACATCCGAGATTGAACCACTGAAATTCTTCTGAGCCAAAATAAGGACTTGAAGGTAAATTATGTCACAAATGGATTGATGCAAGACGCTTGAAGATTTTTTTTTTCCAAATTAAGCGACAACAAAGGCATTGAACGCCATACTTGTTTTTAAAGCCTCTGAGGAAGTTATGAACTTGCCGAAAAAGCTTCTGAAAGTCTTTCAGCTGGTTCTCCGCTTCCCCTAGAACATATAGATTGTAATTTATGAGTTTCTAGCTTAACCATTATATCATCATATCTAAACCTTTGATCATACCTATTTTTCGGTGCGGGTGCACTAGTTGGTGATGATGCAGGGGGACTTCTTACCATTCTCATTCCTCTGTTGATTGGGCTCATGACTTGCTGACTCTGCCCTCTTACTCACATGGTCCTCTTTATCTTTCTGTTTATCCTCCTCAACAGTTGACTTTGCCCTCTTACTCTCGTGGTCCTCTCTATCTTTCTGTTTATCCTCCTCAACATGCTGAGCATACATCACGAGTCTAAAGATATCTATATCAATGATCAATGATGTAGCCTTACACTCTTTCTTCACATGCTTGCCCAATCCAGAGACAAACTTCCTCATTGTAGCTTTTATGTATAGAACTATCCCTGGAGCATAGCGAGATACTTGGGTGAAACTAAGAACATACTCTTTCACGATCATACCAACTTGCTTCAGATTCACAAACTCTTCCATCTTAGCCTCTCTCGACACCTAGGGAAAGAAATGGTTCAAAATGTTTCTTCAAAGCTATCCCATATTGCTGGAGCGTCATCCTCACCACTACCTTCCTCTCTTTGATCACACCATATATTTGCAACATCTTTGACTTGATAAGCAGCAGGTTCAACTCCCTCAGTTTCGATAGCATGCATTACCTTTAGGATTTTTCACATCTCATCAATAAAATTTTGTGGGTCTTCTTCTACCTTGGATCATATAAATATTAGAGGGTTCATCCTCAGGAACTTGCTAATCCTTGACACTCCTGATGACTCTTTTGAATTGGGGTTAGTAGGTGTTGTGCTCTGATTAAGAAGCAACCAATTGAGTCAGGCTCTGAATAGCTCCCCTAAACTCTTCCTCAGAAGTAGTAGTATGGGGACGCTGAGGAGTACATGGTTGTGGAATCCTCACTGTATTGCATGCACAACTTGAGCCCCAATGCTTGCGCCCTAATTTGTTGGGTGAGTTTTATCCCTAGTCTGCATCCTAGTTGGTGGAGGCTTATTACTGTCACGACCTAGGGGTACACCCTAGATGTAACATGGCGTATAGGACCCCGAGAGGCCCCACACAAGCCGCTTAGCATTCATAACATAAGAAATAAAATAAAGAAAATAAAGACAACATTTCAAGTCCAAAAGTTTTTATAAAAGCACAACGAAAGTCTAAACACTTGTCTCATTAGCCATCTAATACAATAGAATGAAATTGGGCCTAGCCCATAGATCATGTCCAAAACTAAAAGTAAAGAATAAAATTGAAAATAATGAAAGTCCGTCCTTGAAGCATAAGGACTCACCAAAGCTCAAAAATCTCGTAAATCAACCTCTAGCCGCAAAACTGAGAACCCTGACTGTCGGACCCTACTTTTGGGGAAATGTATACAAGAGTATGCGTTAGTACAAAACAATGTACCAAGTATGATAGCCATCCATATAAACATTTAAATCATGCTAAAATAGGACATTTTCATGAGTATGCAATGATCAAGCTAAACATGAAACTTGAGAGTTAGAAAACAAGTCATAAAACATGATCAATGCAAGTGAATATCATCTTGAAACATACTTACGATATTTCTTGAAGTAATCTTGGTTCATCATAACTTTACTTGTTTGTGGGAAGTAGCCTTAAGTGACATACAAAATCATGTGAGCTAGCAATATGAAATCCGATTTCTACCCCACACCGAAAATGGGTGTCCTACTTGCCACGGTATGGAACATGAACTTCTAGCTATTATCAATCCACTAGCTAATGTCTATTTAGACAATTCTATGTTGGCACATAGTTATGGGACATGGATAATCGCTACTTGTCCACTCAGTTCCAAGCTTAACTTCCACGGAATAGTTCTTAATCCTATTCATCTTAGCTTATGGAGGAACATAGGTAATTGTCTCTTGTCCTTACATCACGTGACATGTGTAATAGCCTCTTGTCATTCAAGTAGAGAGCATGGGTAATCGCCTCTTGTGATTCAATTAGAGAGCATGGGTAATCGCCTCTTGCTTCATCAATAGAGTAGCTTCTTTGCATTGGTTAATTTTAGGTGAGAAAACCTTTCAACCCTAAGAACCCTTACCATGTGAGAAAACCTCTCACAATTCATGCTTACATGTGTATACAAGAAATCATTTCAACAACACAACAATAGCAACATCATTGATACTTCAATCTCAAAGCATCTTTAAAACAATTACATCAATCTCATAAGAGCATGGAAAATTTCTTAATTCACCTCTCAAGGTTCAAAACCCACTTTCAATCATCAATGTGTAGAAAACATGAGTTAGACATGGGTTTATAGAAATTCATCATAATTTCATGTAATTCTATCAATTCATACTTGATTTCAAATAATCTTCTTACATAATCCAAGACCCACATTATATGTTCACAACTTGAAAAACATGGGGACTACATGGGTTCATGGGGAATCACCATAACATCATGAGATTTACTTCAATTCATGCATCATATATAGATCATAAATCAATCAATTAGATCCACAATTAGGATAACTCATAACATAGAAGAAAACTCTAACTCAATTGAGGAATTCTAACTTTGAAAATAGGAGAATTTGGGAACTCCATGAATGGAAGGAATCCATAGATGAAAATTATCATACCTCAATGCCAATTGCTTAACTTCAATGGAGGAATGGATACTTGACTTTCAAGCCCTAGCTTGTCCCTTCTTCATCAAGTCTTCTAGAGAGAGAAATATTTATGAGGAAGAATTTGATTTCTTTTGGTGAATTTGAGAGAATGACTTTCAATAGGGAAATTTTAGAGTTAAAACACTTATATAGGGGTTTTAGTGAAGGGTAAAATGACATAGTATTAGGCTAAAGTAATTAGGAAAAGACTCAACTGCCCCTAAAAATAACTGCCGACCCACGACCTACGGACTGTGCTCTGACCGACGGTCCGTCCTACACGTTCGTCATTAACTTCAAAGACTAGATTATGGGGTCTAGACCTACGGACCCTATCCACGGAACGTGGGCCCAATGACGGTCCGTTGGTCCAGGCGTGGTTCTTGACCCTCTAAACCTTCTTAGTTGGCCAGTCCACGGACCACAGACACTGTCCGTGGTTGAATTCACGGGTCGTAGTTGGCCTCCTTCAGATGGCACCAGGACTTCTAAAAACTTACTATTTTTCCCTTTTTCGAATCTGAGGTGTTACAGTTACTTACATTGGTTTTAGTGGGAACCTCAGTACTTGCAGCATTCCTTTGACTGGTAGTACGCTTTGGAGGCATGAGCTGAAATACGTGAACGCAAGAGTTAGAAGAAACTCTATAGAGTAAGTCTTTGTCACACAAACTAGAATATGAAAGAATGTTAGTATTTCTTAATATTATGTAGTCTCCTTATTATAGTGTCACGACCCAGGGGTACACCCTAGATGTAACATGGCGTACTTGACCCCGAATGGGTCTCATACAATGCCTTAGCATATCATAACATATGATAATAGAAAGTGCGGAATTTTAAAAACTTTTTCCATACAATCGAAGTCTTTTATACATGCAAGCTGAAGTCTATAACTCTTTGTCTCAAACCATCTAATACAACTTTGAATAATTCTTGGGACGCGGCCCATACAAAAGACTAAAACATCAAAGAAAGAAATAAAGTTAATGGTGGCTTTATCCTCGATGCTATGAGGACTCACCAAATCTTCAACTCTTTTGCTCTTCAAGAAACCTATCTTCCAGAATGGAACTCAAGATTGACGGACCTTACATTTGATAAGAATGTAGGAAAGAGTATGCGTTAGTACAAAATGTACTAAATATGTTAGCTAGCATGACATCATAATAGCATAACACAAGGGTTAGCCAACATAAAAAATAAGTCATAAGCATAAGAGACAATAACATAATCATAAGCATAATTTCCAACATAGGGATAATATGGGCATAAGTCAACATAAGGCATAATCCAATAACATAGGAAATACCACATATTCATAATCATATTCCATACTTAAATCCTCTTATCATAGGAGAAACTTCATAAGTAACCTTTAAGTTATACTTGTGCAATGCATAGATGAGACCCCATAATCCCACCTAGGCAAAGTGCCACGTTTAGGTCATCATACCTCTTTATCATATTTGATCTCATCCTTTAGCTTACTTCTAATAGACAAGGGAATCTCTCACCTTTAGTCAACATATCAAGGATGGCAGCTATAGCAACAATCCAATCTAAGCATACATCATATAAGAGAAACACTTCATAATTAGCTTGAAGTCATACTTGTGAAATATATGGATACGACCCCATAATCATAGCCACACTAAATACTACTTCATACTTTCATGCATATTGATCATCTCTCTGATCTCATACTTAGCTCATCATAAAGGACAAGGGGAATCACCTCAAGTCATACATATCATGGAATCATGAAAGACAATGGTAATCACCTCTAGTCATACACATCATGGAATCATAAATACAAGGATAATCACCTCTAGTCATAAATATCATGGAATCATAAAGACAAGGGTAATCACCTCTAGTCATACATATCATGGATTCATAAAGACAAGCGTAATCATCTCTAGTCATACATATCATGGAATAATAAAGACAAGGGTAATATCACGACCTAGGGGTACCCCTTAGATGTAACACGGTGTACTTGACCCCGAAGGGGTCTTATACAAGCCCTTAGCATATCATAAACATACGTAATAGAAATGATGCGGAATTAAATCTTTTTACAATCAATGTCTTTTCATAAAAACCAAATAGGAGTCTAGACATTGTCTCAATAAACCAATTAATACAATCCAATATCAATAATGGTCACAACCCTTTACAACATAGTCTCAAAAAGGAAACGTGAGAAGAAACTAGAAATGAACAACTCTCGTCCTCGAACCATGAGGACTCACCAAAAGCGTGGAGAGAATCAATCCAAGCTTCGCATAAAGGGAGAAGTACACCTCAACGACCGGGACCTACACTCATATAAAAATGTAGAAAATATGGGCTAGCACAAAAATGCACTAAGTATGGTTGCCATGCATAAAATCCTTGAAAACATGCTAAAAAGGGACATTTAGTTGAAACGATGCATTTATCAAGTTTAAAAGGCATCATGCACATTTGTGAAGAAACATAAGTCAAACTATTTCATAAGCAACCCTAAGCTATACTTGTGCAATGCATAGGTAAGATCCCATAATCCTACCTAATACTAAGTACCACTTTTAGGGCACCATAATCATGCATATCATACCTTGACCTCATCCAGAGCCAATACTCATGTCCCATGCTCATACTTATCATGCTTTGATCTCATCCATAGTTAATACTCATAGACAAGGAAACATTCGTGTTCGTAGCTTATAACAAGGAAATCCACTCTTAGCAACAATCCATATCATATATACATAAATTCATATATCTTCATAGCATAAGGAAACCACACCATAACCCTTTCAAAGTCTACTCGTGCAATGCATGAGTGTAGTCCCATACCCCCACTCACACTAAGTAGAACTCCTTGAGAAGTCATAAGTATAGTTCATGTTCATGTTCTTGTCATAGTTCATATTCTTGTCATGTAGGGAAATCTAGCCTTAACTGACATAGACCATGTGAGCTACATAGAATCCGGTGTCATGCCCCCTCACCGAAAAGAGGTGTCCTACTTGCCTAAGGTAGAACTAATTTTTTAGCTTAGGTGGATCCACTAGCTAAAGATCTATGTGGGAACATAGTTACGGGATAAAGAGATTGCTACTAGAAACTCAGACTTACTAACGTAAAAGGTTTCCATCTCATGAGATTGCTACTAGTTCGGGTTTCTAGTAGCAATCTCCTTATCCCGTAACTATATGCCCACATAGATCTTTAGCTAGTGGATCCACCTAAGCTAACAAACTAGTTCTACCTTAGGCAAGTAGGACTCCTCTTTTCAGTGTGGGGGCATGACACCGGATTCCATGTAGCGCACATGGTCTATGTCAGTTAAGGCTATATTTCCCTGCATGACAAGAATATGAACCATGTAAAGAACATGAACATGAACTATAACTATGGCTTCTTAAGAAGTTCTACTTTGTATTAGCGGGGGTATGGTACTCCATTAATGCATTACACAAGTATGCTTTAAGAGTGGTTGTGGTGTGGTTCTCTTATGCTATGAAGACTTATGAATTATGCATATATGATATGAATTGTTGTTAAGAGGGTCAAAGATGGAGGAAGATCCTCAAGAATTCATAGGTGAGATCTTTAAGATGTTGAATTTTGTGGGAGTGACTCAGGTATAAAAGGCGGAATTGGCCGCTTATCAATTGTAGGATGTTGCTCAACTTTTGTATAACCAATGGAAAGAAGCAAGGCTGTTAGAAGCGGGTCCCATGGAATGGGAAAGATTTAAGAATGGGTTTCTTGGTAGGTTTTGACCTTTAGAGATGAGAGAGTCTAAGATACTTGAGTTTATTAATCTTCGCCAAGGTAAGATGAGAGTTGAGGAGTATGCTAGAGTGTTCACTAGGTTGTCAAGATATGCTCCATCCATAGTGGCAGACCCTAGAGTGAAGATGAGTAAGTTTGTGCCGGGTGTGTCCGACTTGATAGCAAAAGAATGTAGTAGGGTTATGCTTAAGAATGATATGAATATTGATTGTCTTATGATTCATGCTCGATGGTTTGAAAAGGAGAAACTTGAAGAGAGGTCTAGAGGAACAAAGAGGTATAGATTTGATGATGATAATTCCTCTCAAGAAAGGTTTTGTAGATAAAGCTCTTCCAAGGTTCCCCTAAAGTTTAACCAAGAGAGGGTGCCTACCGCTAAATCTCAAGGAGTGAGTGGTAGTGGATCTTATGTGATTAAGCCTACTTGCACTATATGTGGAAGGAAGTATCATGGTAAGTGTCTAGCTGACACGAAGGGTTGCTATGGTTGTGGTAAAAGTAGTCACAAAATGAGAGGTTGCCCGGTACTTACCGCTAGGGGAAGAGAGAGGAAGAAAATTAGCTTCGATGCTCTCCACGCTAGAGGGGAACAAGAGTGTCCTCCAAATGTTGCTCTCGGTATGTGGTTATGCTTATTAGATTCCGGTGTTGCTTGTCTTTTATGACTTGATAACCTTTGATGTTGTCTTGGATGTTATATGTGTTCCAAAATCTCCTTGTCCCACAGAGTTACTCTTGTTTACTTTGGTAGGGTTTGGATACATGGTTATTAGACCTCTATTGGTTTAACTCGGTAAGGTTATTATGAATTTTGGTGATGCTTGGGGATTGTTTTAAAGGAGTAGTATTTGAGGTCTTAGTAAGGGGCTTACTCCCAAGGGGGAAATGGTATGCTTAGATAGCAAGATTGATTGAGAGTCCTGATATCCTCATCCCTTTCTTCTATTCCTATTCTAGCTTGAGACCAAGAGTTCTTTTTTTGGGGAGGTATTATGTTTTCGGAGTCATGAGTATTTTAGAAATTTCCATAATCTCCTTATGTTATGCATATTCTTGAGAGAATTCATGTTTAGTATAAAATGAGTTTTCATGATTTGTATGTTCCTCATGTGTTGTGCATTTTAGTATGATGTTGCATATTTGACTTCATGAGGTGATTTGATGAACATGCTTTGTTATGCTTTTGATAAATAGCATATTGGCTCCATAATGTTGTGTTGAGATTGCTTTTAGTTTGAGAAGGTAGCTCCTCCTATGATTATGTGATAGATGATGTCTAGAAGATTTTGTATAGGCTTACTCCCTAGGGGAGGATGGTGTGCCTAGGTAGCAAGGTTATTATGTGTTTATGTGTTGCCATGATTTCCTTATATAATGCATGTTCATGAAAACTTCTGTTTTGAAAGAAACTGAGTGTATATGAATTGTTTTCCTCATGTTGTAGTGCATTGAGTATGATTTGCCTATTGTATTTCATGAGAAGAAGGTATGAGCATGCTTTAATTTGGAGTTGAGAGATTCCTCCTTGAATAAAATGTTTTTTTGAGAGTAAATTGCATATGAGCTCCATTTGAGTATGTTCAACATGTAATGGTTAGGAGATGGTAGTTCCTCCTTGAATATGACTAGTTATGATAATTTCTTGCATCATGGGTTGTTAGATGTAGTTCCTACTTTCTTATGTTGCATTGATTATGTCTCGAGATGGAGTTGATGTTTCCTCCTTTAAATTGTGCATTATTTTGATATTTCATGCTTGTAGGGCTGCTAGTCTTGAGTCTTTAATTTCGTAAGGTGTCTAGATCGTCATTTGAGGATGAATGTTCCCAAGAGGGAGATAATGTAACACTCGGAAAATTAATAGGTGAAACTAGAGCCTTACGTATGAGTTTTAGAATTTAATGTGTGGTTTAGAGTTGTAAAATATCCCCTAAAAATTTAGCTAAGTATAAGTTTAAGTGACGGTTCAAGGAAGGTGAAATGCATCACTGCTCGTATAAGCACCCTTGAACTTTGCCTTAGCCGTGTGGGCAAAAGACATTGTTCACGTGAGGCTTCACGGAGCGTGAAGGCCTTCACTGCCCTTAGTAGCCCTCTTGAACTATGCCTTAGCCATTTTTGGCAAAGAGGCAATTCACGCAAGGGTAGACTACCGATCCCAAGGTTCATTTTTAACATGCATGGAAGGGTGCCATTAGCCTACCGATCCAAGATACATCATTAGAATGGATCATAGACTCATCATTCAAGGGCTACCAACATTAGGTCTACCGGTTCATGTCCATCAAGTCAAGATACATTCATAACACAAGAAGAGGATGCCTAAGCCTACCAATTCAAGATGTAGCAATCAACATTACTTTCATTAACACAAGAAAAGGATGCCTAAGCCTACCAATTCAAGATGTAACATTAGATAGAAGAATCCCTTCACATTCTATCATCATTCATGAGTGTTAATTGAGAATATGCTTTCAATCATAACACAATTACATTCTAAACATGATCATAAAACTTTCATTGAGGTCACATACATATACTTCACATCATAATCATACATACATCCTTCATGAAATTGCCCTTCAAGGATATGAATCAATCTAAACCCAAACATCTAGAATACTACATTACATAAGGGAATTAGCATGATTCAATAACTAATTCAATATAAACTTAAACAATTCAACATATTTTCATAATCAATCAATTCCCAATCACAAATCACAACTTAGGATTTTGGGGGGGAACATGGGTTCATAGGACAAAATTCACCATAATTCATCATTAATTAAACAATCCATTCATAATTCATCATATATAAACCTTTGAAAGCGTTTTGGAATTGAACCCATGCATAGATTGAAAACCCTAGGTTTTTGGGGGATTTTGAAAACTTGAAATTATCTTTGAAGGGGATCCTTGAATGAAACTTAATCAAGGATGAAGACTACCATACCTTCTAGGAAGAAACTCCACGAAAATTGAAAGTGAATGGTGAGATCTTGAGCTTGAAAGTTTGAATCCTTCACCTCCAATGGTGGTTTCTAGAGAGAGAATATTTGGAGAGGTAGTTTCTAACATTGGAGTGTTTTGCAATAATGAATTGGAAAAGGAGTTTTAATACTTTAAAAGCCGTAAAATACTTTAATTAATAAATAATAACCTCCCCTTAACTCATCTAACTTAAAAAGGAATTTACCACCTTGCCTTTGCCTTGGCCAAAATTGGACAGCAAGCTATGGTGACCTACAACCCATGACCTACGGACCGTAGGTGGGGTGACGCCCCATCCTGAAGGTCTGTGGTTTGGGTCTGAGGGTCACCATTTTGGACCTTGACCCATGGAAGCCATCCAAGGGGTGTGGATGGACCTACGGGGCGTAGGTCGCATCCATAGCTCCTTGGTTTTTGACAGCTTTTGCACTTTTGGGGCAGCCTTGGGGTTAGGCCCAAGGGTCGTACCTTGACGTTTAACCCCTAAACCCCTCAATCTAAACTCGGTAACACATTCTACAACTTCAAATCCCACAACAACTCAAAAACGATCTTGTTAGGCTCTAGTTTCACTTACTAGTTTTCCGGGTCGTTACATTATCTCCCCTTTAGGAACATTCGTCCTCGAATGACACTTTAAACACATTAAGGGAAACAAAGACTCAAGACTAGCAGCCCATCATGTATGAAACATCATAATCAATTCACAAAACGAGGAGGAAACATCAACTCCATCTCAAACATACTCCATGCAATACAAAAAAGTAGGAACTACATCTACAAACTCATTATGCATGAAAACTTCAACATTTCTCATTTCATTGGAGGAATTACCTTCTCCAACTCAAATCATGCTCATCATAACATCATTAAGCACATTATGCAATTACTCTCAAGAGCATATTTAGGCATGTTCAACAATTCACCTCATGAAGCATATAGTCAACTCATACTAAATGCACATCAACATGAGGAACATAAATCATGAAAACTCAATTTCTCATTAAACATAAATTCATCAAGAACATGCATAACATAAGGAGACCATGGAAACGCATAATCACACATGACTCCAAAACATGAAACAAGCCAAAAAGGAACTCTTTGTCTTATGCTTGAATAGGAATAGAAGGAAAAAGATAAGGATATCGGAACTCTCAACAACCTTATTATTCAACATACCGGTGCCTTACTAGGACACCACTCCTCAACATTTTTCATGGAAACAATTTCTTTACCATTCTATTTCTTAACTTGCCGGTTTAAGATCTCAACCGGTACTTCTAAACTAGGATGGTTCTCATTAAGCAACTCTTGCTCACAAACAACCCTACCAACATCACTCAAGGTCTCATATGAGTCTACCAAACCAGGTCTAAACTTCTCAAACTCACTACACCTCTTAAGGTGAGAATTTCAAGCAAACCTAACTCATGGATATCAAGAACACTCAACGACCTTGCTATCTAAGCACACTATCTCCCCCTTGGGAGTAAGCCTATACAAACTCTTTACAAAATCACTTGTTTCAATTCTAAGGTCGGAGCAAGTCATCACTTAAACCTTCACACTCAGCACACAAGATGATTCTAAACCAAGGCAAATTACACTTCCACCCTTCTTAGAGGAGTCTACTCACTTCACACATCTAGGCATTTCTAAAACACTTTTTTCATCAACTCTTTCAACATACCTCAAAATTCATCATGACTAAGTCGGGTTCTACCATCAACTAATCACAACCATAAGGCAACCCATTCAAACTAAAAACAACATCACAATATATCATCTCAAATCTATCAAGTCACATAGCCATAATTGGTATTACAACCAACATTTCTCCCTCACTCCTTCTAGCATAAGCCTTTCAAGTGGTCATATCCTAAAGACCATCGGATAATGAATAAGAGAGAGACCTTATAGAGTTAAACTCTATGGAACGATTTGAAGAATGAAGAAGTGAGACTTTCCTAACATCCAATAGCCTCCTATTCATAAATGTGGCGCGCTTCACACTATGAACAAGACTCTACTAGATGTGGTTTGAGACTTCCTAAAACCATCCCAAAAATCTTGTGCTCTGATACCATGTATGTCACGACCCGAGACTACACCCTGGAAGTGACACATCGTACAAGACTCGGAAAATTCTCATACAAGCCTCATAACATTCATAACATAAGGGCATAGGAAAAATAATGCGGAATTTAAAACTTTTCTTTACAGTCGAAATCATTTTTCATAAAAGCAAGCGTAAGTATTTCTATACTTTGTCTCAAACCATCTACAACACTTTTATTAAAACTTTGGCACATAGCCCATACAAAAGCTCTAAACATAGCACAAAATACATTAAGGTAAATAGTGGGCTCATCCTCAAAATTATGAGGACTCACCAAATCTTCATCTCCTTGCTCCTTAGAAACCCATCTTCCAAGTATAAGACATCAAATCTCCAAATCCTACACATTGGTAAAAATGAAGAAATATGGGTTAGCACATTTAATGTATTAAGTATGATAGTCATGCAAAAATCATGCTTTAAAAAGGACATTTGGTTGAAAGCCATGCATATGCCAATTTTGAGAATACTTCATGAACATAAGCATAAGAGGCATAAGATACAAGTATAATCAACATACAAGTCATTTCATCACATTAGAACATAATCAACATATAAGCCATTTCATCACATTAGAGCATAATCAACATATAAGGCATTTCATCACATTAAGCTTTCACCTTAATTAACCCCAAGCTATACTTTGTGCAATGTATGAATAGCATCCCATACCACCATCCACACTAAGTACCACATTAAGGCCACCAAAAGTGAACTTACCATTCTTCCTCTTCATCTTTAAACAATACTCATACATAAGGAACATAAACATTTCATAAGTCATGACAAGGAAGTAACTCACAATACAATCCAAGTAAAGCATGCATCATCTCTTTTAAGCATATAAGTCAACATTCTTCATTACCTCCATTAAGAGCACATTCATTCATTAGTCATTAAGACTTTAGAGAATTCACTATAGCCCTCTCAAAGCCTACTCGTGCAATGCATGAATGACATCCCATACTACTACCCATACTTCATAGAACTTCTTGAGTAACCATAGTGCACATCTCACATGATGGGAATAAGCGTTTAACCAACATAGACCATATGAGCTTACATTGAATCCGATGTACTATCCCACATTGTAAGGGTTGTCTACTTGCCTAAGGTAGGACCGGTAACAATTTAACTTAGGTGGATCCACTAGCTAATATCCTATGTGGGAAAATATTTATGGGATAGGAAGATGTTCATTAGAGCCCGGCCTAAACAAGGGGAGAGTTTCCATCTTACCATATCCACTCGGTGCTTAGCCTCTATTCCTATAGAGTAGTTCATTTATTTATCATTATCACACATGAGAGGGTGTCATTGGCCTACCGACCTAAAGTACATTTAATAACACATGAAAGGGTGCCTATGCCTACCGATTCAAGGTTCATTAGTTAACACATGAAAGGGTGCCATAAGCCTGCCGATTCACGGTACATTATAAGGATAACTCATTGAATCCTTAAGTAAGGGTGCCATAAGCCTACCGATTCAAGGTTCATCATTTCACACATGAAAGGGCTACCAACATTAGGTCTATCGATTGAACGTTTATCAATAACATTCATGGAAGGGCCATATGCCTACCGATCCCAAAGTTCATTTACATCATTTGTGGAAGGGTTCCATAAGCCTACCGATCCAAAGGTTCATTTTTAACATACATGGAAGGGTGCCATTAGCCTACCGATCCAAGATACATCATTAGAATGGATCATAGACTCATCATTCAAGGGCTACCAACATTAGGTCTACTGGTTCATGTCCATCAAGTCAAGATACATTCATAACACAAGAAGAGGATGCCTAAGCCTACCAATTCAAGATGTAGCAATCAACATTACTTTCATTAAC
>JAJONT010030406.1:0-26528 GCA_029582345.1 Solanum oplocense x Solanum tuberosum | reverse complement strand
AAACGACCATATCTCTTAGAATATAAAGAGTTATGTGGGCCATAACCTATAAAATTAAAGGTATTTGAATCCAGTTTCCAACGCCACATATTTCGCATCAATCCAATTTTTGAGTAAAAAGTTATGACTATTTTAGTAACCTGATACAATGATGTTACGAAAATTAGCCAACGGGAAAACATTATAAAGGATCGGTTTTGTCTTTTTACCTCCAAGAAAACCCTAAACGAATTTCTTGACTAATAAAAGGCTCAAAACAATCAGATTTTCATCTTTTAATCCATCATTTTCTTCTCTCTCAAACCCTAGGGTAAAACCCTAAGGAAAAATCAAAGTAGAAGACTCCATTCAAGATTCTTTCAATCTTTTTCAAGATTCTTCTTCAAGGTAAGTCTTTCTCCAAGAATTCCAATCTTTTCAACTCAAATTCCTTCATAAAATTATGAATCACTAATGAAAATCATAATTCTTGGCCATAGAGATTTCAAGAAACTAATTCAAGAATCTCAAGAAAGGTTTTTTTTATCGTTTACCCTCAAGTTAGGGTTTCTAGGCTTCTAATCAAGTTGTTCTTCAAGATTCTTCAAGAACCTTGTTCTTCCAGGTATGTAAGACTATCATAGTGTTGGAATAGTTCGTCCTCACACCCTACTTCTTCTTTCAAATCAGTAAAAGAGTAATTTAGGATTCTTTCCCTAAATTTGAGTATTCTTGAGATAAGTTGATTTTGAGTTCTTGATTTCATGTTTCTTTTAAAAATTCTATTCCTAATTATTGAGTTTCTATATTGTTATTGAGATCCTTGAGTTGATTTGCTCATGTCTATATTTCAGCATGAACCCTATTTTGAGTTATAAATCTTGAGAAGCTTTTTAAAGCCAATACTTGAGTTTTAAACTGAGTTTTTTAGAAAGTAAAGATGAGTTTTGAGAAAGAGTTTTTAAAACATGATTAGTATGACAGTCGAGTATGCCATCAATGTTTAAGCAGTATGGTATCTAGTTATGTCATCAATGTTTAAGCAGTATGGTTCTAGTATGCCATCAATGTTTAAGCAGTATGGTATGTAGATATACCATCAATGTTTATGCAGTATGACTTCCCGAGTCATTAATGATCATAATATTAAAATATAATTTTTGATATGTTTTTGAGAAAGAGTTTTCAAGTATGAATTGAATAAGAGTATAAGGGGACTATGTATTCCCAAAGGTATCAAGTTTTACATTGATAAAAGAGAAACTGAGATTTCTAAATGAATTATGAGTCCAAAAAATATTTCAAGAGCAGTTACCTCTTTTAAGAGGGTAGTTTGAGTAATAATCTCAAAACACAGAATGAGTTATGTTTTTTTAAACATATGAGCTAGTTACATTTTGGGAGTAGTATAGAGCACCAATATGGGGACGAGTTTGAGTTCAGATAATTCAAAGTCTCCATAAACCGAATAGCCAACATAGGTAGAAAAGGGTCATACTTTTTAGATGATTCCTTAATACTTTTAGCATAGACTAGTGGATCCACTTAGTGAGTAGGTTCTATACCTTGGCAAAGTATAGGACGGCCCTGGCAGCGTGCGGCAAGACGTTGTATCATCACATAGTTCATAGTGATGGTTGTCGGTTAGAGAAACTCCCACAGAGATATTTTTTATTCTTAAATACACAGAGTTTACTTTGTATTTTCATATACAAGCAGATTTTATCTTGTATCATTGCATATAAACTGAGTTACTATTGCATTTTTCAATACATTGAGTTGCTATCTATTGTTTTAAGAGTTTTCCATACATTGCATCTTTTGTTGTTGCTTTATCCTTGAGTATCTTGAGTTGAGTATCATATCTTTGAGTTTAGTATCTTATTCTTGAGTTGAGTTTAGTTGAGTGAGTTGAGAAGAAGTAAGTATGTTTCCTTTTTATCAAGATGTTTATTCTTTAGAATTCCTCTTCATGCTCGTACATTCCACGTATTGAGTCATTTGGCCTGCATAGTTTCATGAAGCAGATACAAGTATTCAGGATCATCAACTAGCGTTTCGTTAAGGTCATGTGATATTTCAGTCATCTTTGGTGAGCCTTCTTATATTCCGGAGGACTTTACCTTTACCTTATAGTAGTAGTTTTGAGATGTCGTGGGTCTTGTCCCCATATCTTTTTGTAATAGTAGAGGCTTCATAGGTACACATAGTTGAAGAGTTTTCTTTATCTTTTGAGTATTGTTCAGACTTTCTTAAAGTTCACTATAGGAGTACAATGAATTTAATTTAGTTTTAAAACTTTTGCATGCATAAGTTAGTCTTCTGCTTCTAGTCAGCCATGATGAGGGTTCGTTTGGGGACCAGCAATGGTTCTTGAGTGTCGGCCACGTCCAGGGTGTAGACTCGGGTCGTGACAATATCTCTTATTAATCAATTAGCATATCTCATAAGCTTGGTTAAATTTAATTTATGAATTTTATTTTTTATTTTTATATATTAAATTTTTAATTTTATTTTTAGTTTATATATTATTATTTTTATATTTTACATATTATTTTACTTATTATTTTTTAGATATATCCAAAAAAAAAACTAACAAAAATATTTTGCAAAATTAGAAAAAAATAATTAAAGATTTCAGCCCTACCAAAAAAATATATAACATTGTTTAAAAATTTGAATATGTACATTTTATTTAAATAAAATAAAAAATTTAACTAATTTTTTTATAATAGGTATTTAAAGTAGTTTATCTTTAGAAAATAATTTTAATATTAAAAGTACATTAATATTTACTTCTTCTTTTTTAGTTTGTCTCACAAGAGCATTTTTTTAAAAAAAATTAGCCAAATAGAATTTTTTATCATGTTTTATTTTTAATTTTAGCTATTTCAATATTACAAATACATAAAGAGAGAGATGAGCAAGAGAGGGAAAGAGGTGAGCTAGGATATTTTAATATCTTGTTTATGGATTATAATTGCTCATTTTGTAAGATTGTACATATTGAAGATATTTTGATAGTTTTCACAATTTGTGAAATTTTCAAGAATCTAAAATTACAAGTCCAATAAAATTTAACTTCATATCTATTTTCATATAACATGTCTAAACATATACTTAGGGCCATTTAGTCATGCGATAAGAACTCATGAGATGAAGTGAAAGTTTTGTTTGTACATGCAATTTGGACATTTTATGTTGTATGTGTTTTATAAACATAAAAACTTCATAAGTTGTTAAACTATTAAAATTGTGGAGAATTTTCGCATATAGCCACTCAAAAATAACTTAATTATGTTCCATAGCTATATTTTGGTAATTACAACTTGTTGCTACATGTTAGAGGGATGAGAGAAGCAAGCGAGAGAGGGAAGAGAGTGGAGAGAGGCAAATTGTATGTGTAAATCTATCGAATTGATTGTATATGCATATCTGTCAATAAGTGTGGTATGTTCGAAGGAAGGTTAATTTTTTACCTTTTTGTCATGACAATACGGGCAAGTGAAGCATTTATCTACAAACCAAAAGGTCAGCAAGCTTCACTTTTCCTATAAAATAGAAATGTCATGCGAAATATATTGTGGTAACGATGAAAATATTATCATTACAAGAAATCTCTAGTCAACTTATCTATGGACATTGGTAGATCATATATGTGAGCTAGTCTGTAAATTGGAAGGGGAAAAAAACAAGAAATTTTCACAGTAAAATGAAAACGTACCTAGCTATGTCATCCAATGTAGCAGCAAGTTTTGCAGCCTGTTCCCATGTTCTCTGCAATTACAAATTTGAATGTGCTGAGGGTGTCAACTCCTTCCGAAACAATCACTATGATAGTGCACTAGGAATATTGTATGTATGCAGTTCCCTAAAAAAATCAGTAAATACAAATTTACATTCTTCTGTTAAGTTGAATGCTAGTTAACATCTATTACCTAGTGGCAGAGGCAGATGCAACGGGTTCATCTGAATCTAGTATGTTCTACACGGAGCATGAGTTCAGATATAAAATCCACTAAATTTGCAACAAATAGTAGATATAATCCATAACTTTAAAAATATATTGGATTCAATACTAAGAACATTAGATGATTAACTCATAGAGCTTAAATCCATTATGCACCATTTCGACAATTCTCTTCTGAATTGACCATATCATGCAATTGATATGTTAAAAGGACTGTAAGAAAAGGATGAACATTTTAAAAATACCTTATTCATGGGTTGGGTACGGGAATTGAACTCTATGAGATCGAATCTCTTGTTGTTCCTCAATAGCTCAGTGGTAGAGCGGTTAGTTGTGCATAATTATCAGCAAAACATTGAAACTTCTTAATCATTTAACAAATTTGAATATTACTTTCCAAAATCAACTGTCCAATACAAACAAATACATGACTTTTAAACCTCTAAAATCAGTCAACTAATCTCGAAAAAGGTAAGTCAGAAACTTATTATAACTATTACGAAAGTTTGAAATTATTTAATATTTGGATTGGATTAGAAGGGTATGAAGTGAGTTGAAATTTTTTTCAGCCTTTTAGTTTGGGGGGCCAATGTGCATAGTTTCTTAATCGTCCTTCCTCTTACGTATTACACTGTTTTTAGTAATTAAAGGGTCTGCAGGAAACCCCAAAAAAATCATGTAATAAACAATGATTGAGATATGCACAGAAAATGAAAGGGGGCAATTTTGAGAAGATAATGAGAGCTACAAGAGTCCTTTAGAAATCCAAAGATATTGTAAGAGTTGTAGGACTCTTCTCAACGTAGACATAAAGTAGTGTGAAACATGTAATACAAATATAGTAATTGAAAAAGCATAATCATCATATTGATGCAAAAAAAAGATATCAATAGATCTACGTGACTAGAAGCATGGTTGTCACGACCCAGACCGTCGTGATTGACACTCACACTAACTCTCCGATGGGAGAACCACTACTACAACCCAAACCAAGCAACTAAAGCAATAACTAACACATTTAAGTCAAACACTAAGAAAATAAAAATAGAGTTCTCATAAACTCTAACAAAAGTCTAACAATAATAACTAACAATGCGGAAGAATAACCTAGAACCTGAAAGTCAATGTACCAAAACATTCTAACAATGAACCAAGTCTAAACAAGAAAGGGATACAACCCCAACTAGCTAACTAATCAACTAGCTAAAACAAATGTCTAAGTCCGGAAATGGTGGACATAGACGAAAGAGAATCCCATGGTAGCCCGAAAGAATTGGCTCACCTATGAATTCGAAGCGACGATCACTGATCTTCTAAGCGAGGTCTGTCAATAGCCGCTTGAAGATGCCCTGTACTCAACAAAAATAAAAGCAAGTGCAGAATCAGTACATAACCACAGTGTACTGGTAGGATCATGCGGTTATCCCACTAGTGAAACATAAACAAGTCAAACAACATTATAATCACATGCATACATATCAACATATACAATATCATCAACATTTACAAACAACGAACAACTTCACATTTATGTCAAATCATTGGTCCTCTCATGGAACCCAAACCCAAACAGTTAGCAAGTTGGAACGTGGCAACCGATTCTATTTTTATGCCGAACGTGGCAACCAATCCAAGTTAGTTATGCCAAAACGTGGCAACCGATCCAAGTTAGTTATGCCGGAACGTGGCAACCGATCCCATTCACACACCACAATCACAATCACGAGTATATCATCAAGATCATACATTTAAGTCATGATTCATGGCATTCATCAATTCTCTATCTCATTTACAACAAGTGTGATCAACATTGCAACATTCATACATATACAAGTATCATAATGAAGCAAGAACAAACATACATCACACAATCATAGAATCACAACCATCACCTACCTCGAAACAAGCTTAAAACCCTAAGAAAGTTGATCATTCCCTTTTAGGATTCGTTCCGCTTGTTCTTGGTCTACAAACAATCAATATAATACAGGAATTAATAAACAATTATTAATTACCCGGATTACTAACAATTCTATGAACCCTAGATCAAACTCATGATCCCAATTATCCAAATTAGGGTTGTTTCCACCATAGAATCTATAACAAAACCCTTCCCCATCAATATTCAACCATTCTATTATGTTCTACGGATCAAAAAATGGATTCGAAGAGTGAAAATCTTACTTTTAGCCTCAAGAATGGTGAAAATGAGTAAGAATCGCTTGGGGGTCATTCCTTAGCTCAAAAGGTCAAAAAGTGCATAATGAGGTCGTTTAGGGGTTTACTAACGACTTTAATTCGCGTCAAGCCTGCCACAGCGGCCCCGCCAAAGCGGCAAAACCCAATGTCAAGGTGGCATTCTCTAGATAGATGTTAATTAAAGAATTCCAAATTTTCCATTTCACAACACCCCTCCAACCCACGACGCTCGAAAATACCCTTTACGCTAAGACCGATTCTGAGAGTTCTACTCGCCCGAATTCAATTATGTAAAGTCGTACGAATTCCTTAACGAGTTATCTAACTACTCATATAATCAAAATCATAAATGATTCACCAGATTGTTACCAGATTTCCCTACACCTCAATGACTCCGATTTCATCCAAATCTGGACAAGGTTGGGAAAATCTAAATACTACGAAAAAGTTTTTCGTCCCCAAATTTTCTCCCGTTGCCTTTTCTATAATGACGGGAACAGGTTGTAACAATAGATACAAATTTACCCATCACTCGTCCCCGAGTGACAAACTTAGGAAAAAAGGCTAAGGAAGGGATGAAGTAGTACCTGAAATCGATGAACAATTAGGGATACTTCTCTCGCATGTCCCTCTCGGTCTCCTAAGTAGCTTCCTCAACTGGACGATGCTTCCATTGAACTTTCACGGACTTAATCTCCTTGGTCCTCAACTTGCGCACATCACGATCAAGAATTGCAATTGATTCCTCCTCATATTGGAGGTCCTTGTCTAACACAATTGAGTCCTACTTAATGATATAATCCCCGTCACTATGATACCTTTTCAACATGGATACATGAAATACCGGATGAACACTCGATAAATTAGGAGGTAAAGTCAATCTATATGCTACCGGCCCCACGCATTCAAGAATTTCAAATGGACCAATGTATCTAGGACTTAGCTTTCTCTTCTTACCAAATCTCATCACCCCTTTCGTGGGTGATACCTTAAGAAGAACATTTTCACCGGATCGAAACGCCATGTCTCTTACCTTATGATCTGCATACTTCTTTTGTCTACTCTGGGTTGTTAGAAGCTTAGCTTGAATACTCCTAACCTTATCTTGAGCATCCTTCACTAAATCAACCCCCAATGGTTTCACATCTCCAGCCTCAAACCATCCTATGGGTGATCTATATCTCCTCCCATAAAGTGCCTCGAATGGTATCATATTAATGCTAGAGTGATAACTATTATTTTAGAAGAATTCACACAAAGGTAAGAACTTATCCCAATGTCCTCCAAAATCAATCACGCATGCCCTCAACATGTATTCTAATACTTGAATAGTCCTCTCCGACTGTCCGTCTGTCTGTGGATGGAAGACTGAACTAAAAGTGAGTTGTGTGCCCAATTCATCATGCAATTTCCTCCAAAACTTGGATGTGAATTGGATACCACGGTCTGAGATGATAGAGAGGGGCATCCCATGCAACCTCACTATCTCTTTCACATAAACTTTAGCCAATTGTTCAGCATTATAATCTATTCTTACCCGAATGAAATGGGCTGACTTAGTCAATCTATCAACCACTACCCAAATAGAATCAAACTGCCCAAAAGTCTTGGGAAGACCAACCACAAAATCCATGGCTATTCTTTCCCACTTCCATTCAGGAATTGGCATTCTTTGAAGTAAACCTGCAGGCTTTTGATGTTCATACTTCACTTGTTGACAATTTTGATACTTCGCCACAAACTCCGCTATGTCTTTCTTCATGCCTGGACACCAATAAATTCGCTTCAAATCTCTATACATCTTGGTAACACCCGGATGAATAGAATATCGCAAACCATGAGACTCTGCCAACAATTTCCCAATCAAGTCATCTAATCTAGGAACACATATTTTCCCCTTGAAATTTAGCACACCTTCCGCATCAAGAGTGGTCTCTTGTGCCTTACCCATCTCAGTCTTCTTTCTAAGTTCCTCCAAATTCTCATCCTTAAATTGTTTGGCCTTGATCTCTTCAATGAAAGTGGCCCTTACCTCATTACTAGCTACCACCCCACCTCTTTCTGAGATGCCCAATTACATGAATTTAGACTCTAAGGTCTAAATTTCTTTAGCCAAAGGTCGCTTGGATACACTTAAGCAAGCTAAACTACCCATACTCACCGCTTTTCAACTCAAAGTGTCTGCCACCACATTAGCCTTGGCTGGATGGTATTGAATGTTCACATCATAATCCTTAAGTAACTCCATCCACCTTCGTTATCTCAAATTCAAATCCTTTTGAGTGAATACATGCTGCAAACTACGATGATCAGTAAACACTTCACACTTAACACCATAGAGGTAATGCCGTTAGATCTCAAGAGAAAATACTATCACTACAAACTCTAAATCATACGTTGGATAATTCCTCTCATGCACCTTCAATTGACGCGAGGCATAAGCTTTAACATTCTTATCCTGCATCAACACAGCACCCAAACCAGAATGTGAAGCATCACAATAAACAATAAAATCTTTACTTTCAATCGGTAATGCTAGAATAGGCACGGTGGCCAAGAGAGTCTTGAGCTTTTGAAAGCTCTCCTCACATTTTTCAGTCCATTCAAATGGTATCTCCTTTTTGGTCAAATTGGTCAAGTGAGTGGCAATAGAGGCAAAATTTTTCACAAACCGATGATAATTGCTAGTGAGCCCCATAAAACTCATAACTTCAGTTAAGGAACTTGGTCGGACCAAATTCTTAACCGCCTCAATCTTTTGAGGATCTATCATTACCCCTTCTTTTGAAACTACATGCCCCAAAAATGCAACCGATTTCAACCAAACCTCACACTTAGAAAATTTAGCATAAAGCTTTTGCTTCCCAAGAACACCCAAAACACTACGAAAATGGTTGACATGCTCTCTCTCACTTTTCAAATAGACCAAAACATCATCAATAAAGACTATAACGAACGGATCAAGAAATGGTGTGAACACCTCATTCATTAAACTCATGAAAGCTGCAAGCGCATTGGTCAAACCAAATGACATAACCAAAAACTCATAGTGCCCATAGCGAGTTCTAAACGCCGTCTTGGGCACGTCCTCAGGCCTAATTTTCAACTGATGGTAACCGGATCTTAGATCAATCTTAGAGAAAATCGTTACACCTTGCAATTGGTCAAAGATATCATCTATTCGAGGCAAGGGGTACCTATTTCGAATAGTGACTCTATTTAATTGCTAATAATTTATACACATTCTCATACTATCATCCTTCTTCTTAACAAACCAAACTGGAGCACCCTATAGAGAAGCACTAGGGCGAATAAATCCCTTATCAAGGAGCTCTTGGATTTGAGCCTTAAGCTCTCTTAATTATGCCGGAGCCATACAGTATGGAGGGATAGAAATGAGGCACGTACCAGGCTCAAAATCAATGCAAAAATCTATATCTCTATCCAGAGACATACCAGGCAAATCATTAGGAAACACTTCACTAAATTCAGACACCACAGGAATAGACTCAATAGATGAAGCCTCAATCTCAACATCCCTAATATGAGCCAAATAAGCCAAACAACCCTGCTCTACCAGTTTACTTGCCCAAATGAAGGATATAATCTTAGCTTGCTTAGGCTTGTACACCTCTTCCCACTCTAATTTTTTCCTTCCCGAAATTTATAGAGTTACAGACTTAGTATTACAATTAAGCATAACATAACAGGGGGACAACCAATTCATGCCTAAGATTATGTCAAACTCAATCATATCCAAAATCACTAAATCAGCCCAAGTCTGAAATCCCATAAACAAAATTGGACAAGCACGATAAACATGGGTAACTATGACTGACTCTCCAACTGGGGTAGAAACACAGATAGGGGCATCAAGAATATCACAAATCATATAAAAAATTGAGGCAAATCTCATGGATACATATGAATAAGTAGAACCCGGATCAAACAACACGTTAGCCATCCAATCACAGACAAGAATAGTACTTGTGATCACCTCATCAGACGCCTCCGCCTTATTTTTGCCCGAAAAAGCATAACACTGAGCCCTATCATCATAACGAGCCACTTTTTTGCCTGGTGATGCTTATTGTGACCAACGACACTAGCCTACGGTACGAGTGTCTACGATCGTCGATAATATAGTAACCTAACTAAAGGTTAGTTTTGAGAATTAATAGAAAAATAAAATTTAGTTCTAATTAGTCATAGCTAAAGATATTGACGATTAAAAACATTGTAAATCAAAGAGGGGGACACAAAAGTGTGAAATATCAATTGGAGGTTTGGTCACAAGTAGTAGAAAAACAACAAAAATGATAAGAAAATTAAGTATGGGGAAGAGTTCTTGGGGTGTGACCACAATACAAATTGAGATAAATTGTTGGGTACATGCTTTCGATAGGAAATTTGCAAGATAATAGTGACTAGGCTAAGCTTTTGATAGAAATAAGTTCCCTCTCGGGCAACTTACCCAGTTTCAAATGCGTTCCTCTCGAACACCCATTTGCCGCATGAAGACCAGCCTACACCTTACCCCACTCACTCTCTCAAGCTAAGTGTTAGGATAGGGGACTAGGGCTCACCTTCTCAAGCTAAACTTCATGTCGACCCACTCCTTAGGCCATCAGTCTAGTGGTCTTGGTTTCCCGACCTCCCTCTCGGGCAAGCCGAAAACACATGGGTGGTTTTGTATTTGCAACTACAAACCCATTAAATGAAACCACAACCACTAGGTGAAATCACCATTAAAATACATCTAACCTATCAGCAAGCAAGACCCAAAAACAATATCAACTCATATTTGCTAAATCACACCCCAAGAATAAGGGAATTTAGCCACACATCAAGAAATAACAAAATACACCTGAAATGATAGTAAAATCAAATGGGTATAAGAAATTAAACCTTGATTTAAGCAAAGGAACAAGAATAAGGAAGACCCACTTCCAACTTGGGGAAGATGAACTCATTTCTTCAAGTTCCCAAAACCCTCTCCAAACTTGAGAGAAAAATACCAAAAAGTACTATTCTATTGTGAAAATTATAATTAATGTTAGACTCCCTAAAAATTAATAACAAGTTTAGTATTTATAAACTTCAGAAAATAGTGCTGGCTGATCTTTCGGCGAGGTTAGTCGAAATCACCGATTAACTCAGCGATTCGCCCTTTAGTGTAGTTCGTCGCCGTCTTGCACTTGCCTTCAGCATCGTCGTGCTCCGTGTCATTGGGCGACATAGTACTACTTCGCGTATCTATTCGGCGAAACACCGACTACTCCTTTTATCACTTTTTTTATCCTGCTTCTTCAGGGCTTCGCGTACTAGAACAAAAGGTGGAGTGCGTCCCTTCGGCGAATCGCCAAGTATGCTTGGTGATGCCCAAGCTTCAGCTTCTTCGTTCTTTTTAGCCTTTTTGTTCCTTTTTGCGCCTAAGTGTCTATGCTTCCACCAAAACTTCAAATACCTGAAACTTAACAGTTTTCATCAGATATCGAGACAAAATAAGCATTTGATGACACTATTTCTATCAAAGTAAAGCCCTAAATGAGTCCAATTTGTGGACTCATCAATACCCCCAACTTAAACTTTTGTTTGTCCTCAAGCAAACTCAAGTTCAGTCATTCAACAAGGTGTCTCAAATAGTGCTACACAAGACTAAATCATGAACATACACAACAAGACTAAAATTACTTATGTAAAGATCAACTGTGTACTCAAAGATTCAAGTTGTGACACACCGCTACCAAAGATTTCTCATGCTCACAATACTTGCTACTAACGCAAGTTCAAGCTCAACAATGGTATCTGAATGCCCTCACACAAAGAATGATTCCATATTCACACACAGAGGGTAATCAATTCAAGATCAGGAATCAGATGCAAAGCTCACACTAAAAAAAGGAACACAATGCATGTTTTCACCCATAGGTTTTCCCTTATTTTCCAATCGATTTTTGGTTCGGCTCACTCAAGATCAAAAAGGTCTTTCTAAGGCTTGTAATGGGGTTGAGTGCAAAGGTATGGTCATTTAGGTTCAGTGACTTTTTCCTCATGAGATGTTGTATTCTCAAAGTTTTCCCTTCTTTTTCTTTATCAATTCTTTTTCTAGTGCTTCTAAGTTATCTTTTCATTCACCTCCATGGATTTATTGGAAACCCGATTTCCTTGGTACTTTATTCCACAAAATTATTATATTTTTTTAATTTTTTTTGAAGGGTTTCCATTGTTCTGCAACACCAGGGGTTAATGGAGACTTTTCTTGTACCTCTTGACTTCTCCTTTTCCTTTTTTCAACACCCCCAACTTAGGCTTTTGGCCTAAGTTGGCTATTCGCTAAACCACAAATCAAGAGGATTATAGGTAGTGGGTCAAGTGAGGTCTAGGGTTCATCAAGGTTCTTTCAAAGAAAGGTAAGGCTCAAAGGGTGTTCAAAAGAGTTTCACACACTCACGGGTAAGCCACACAAGCGGTATATGTCAAATTTGGCTCACACTCTTTAAAGTTGCCTAAGATCATTTCAAGAGTACACCTTTCAAATTCAATCAGACTAACAGACCAAATTCTAGGTTTATTCATGCAAGGTTCAAGGCAAGCTAATCACACAAGGCATCAACACTTTAAGTCAAACAAGACCACACACTTTCGCTAGTGTGCAACAGTCATTACAATAGAATCAATTCGATAAATGGCTAATCACAACAAGATGCAAAGACTTTACATACTATCTATGCAACTTCATTTTGCCTCATCGTAGTCGTACATTCATGTTCGTTCGATTGAGAGCACTATTCAAGACCTTGGTATTGATCAAAATCGAGACTCAAAATATTTGCAAAAGAACAGCCACATCAACTCACGAGGGGTGACAAAAATGTGCAAAAGATTCAAAAAAATTTGGAAAGGTCAAAATCATTTTGCAAATAAAAATAAACTGAGCCACAAGCTCAAACAATCGCAAAGCAGTTTTAAAAACACAATTAAAAATAGACAACCCAAATGTACACCAACACACAAGTATCTAAAACAAGCAAAAACAAGGTGGGCCTCACCCCACCACAAATAAGAGCGTTTGTCCTTAAATGCAAATAATACAGAATCCAAAAGGTAGAGTAAAAAAAGACAGAGAGGGGGTGAAGTAAGGTCCTGTCTATGCAGTCGCTCTCTCTGTCGGGGTCTCAGTGCTCGGAGTGACTCCCTGAAGTGAAACAATAGTTCCCGGAGTATTTTTGTTTTGGTCCTCATTATTTGCCTCTGCCTTGGCCTCTGCAGCAATATTAGTTGCAATCATCTGATCTATCTCATGAGCTGCTCCGAAGTCCTGTATTGCATTAACTAAACTTTGATCACATGGAGGCACATTAGGGTCGATGGGAATTCGTCTCTTTGCCCTAGCTTCCTGGGTATATTTCCTTTGTCTGGTAAGCTCTACTTTTTTTTCATCGTTTTTAAATTCTCGTGCTCTTATGTGCCTGGGTGGATCATTTCTCCCTGCAACTTTTGCTCTAGCCATTTCTACAAAGACTTCAAGGATAAGTTAGAAAATAATTCAAACAGGAGCAAAAGAGTGTTTCTGAGTGTGGAATCGCCTAGCCAAGCTAGTTGGCGAAGTGATTATCCTGTTAGGCTAATCGTTGAAAATAATGTGCAAATGATACAAGGGGGCAGACAAAGGGCGAACAAGGGATCTTTTTGTGAGTCACCAAGTGCATTTTGCGAATTAAACTGACCGCCGAAAGTCACAGATCAATCAATACGTAAAATATTTAGTTAAGGGCTGAATGGAGACGTTAGGCGAACCGCTGAGCAGTTCGGCGGATTTTGTTCATCTTGCTGATCAGCTCAACGTGTCTATTTTCAATCCAGCCTTTCAAATTTCACCCTGCAACCCCAGATAATGCAACTTAAGCTTATGTAACTCAAGTTCAACGAAGATCCATAGAAACTTCTATTCCTACCGCATAACAATTCAACACCAAGCATAGCTAAATGGGAAACATCAAATCATACAAAAAATACCAAATCATAATCGATAATATGTGCAATCTCAGTAACTTAGAGACTCAGCCGAGGTTTTATACTATCAATCATTATGCAAATGAGTACAATTGTTGATAAAATAACTGAGGGGTTTGATTACCAACCTTTGGTGCTGATTTAGATAGTACTGACGTGCTAGGTGGCAATGCGATCCATATCTGAACACAATCTGACACTTAAAATACTCTAAGAATGTAAGAAATAAAAAGCTAGAGTACGGGTGTGAAGTTGATAGGATGAAGCAGGGAGAGAAAGTGAATGAAATAGAACTCTTAAACCTGTGGCATGCAAAAACCATCCAGTTCCCGCTTATTCGGAGATGTTAGTCAAGTTCACCCATTCACTTGGTGACCCGCCAATTGTCTAGTTTCTTCACCCACTGTAACAGGCTCCGCAGCTTATGTGAGAATTCCAATAGACGGTTTTCATCGAGATCGCCGACATGGTCGGTGATGCGCCACTAATTTTCTTCGAACCGTCGAGATTTACAAGATCCAAGCTAACAGTGCCTTGAATCAGACGGCGGAAAGAATCGTGTTCGCCGATCTTGTCGGCGATCCACCAACTGGTCATGTTGCTTGCCTCCATAAACTATTTCAATCACCTCCCTTACTTTAGCATGTACAAACAACACACCATTATTCTACTAGTAATTAGGAAATACTTAAAGGGTTTTGGGTTGCCTCCCAAACAGCGCCTTAGTTAACGTCGTGGCCCAACGCAAGTCCACCTTAAGACCTCACTCATGGGGTTAGCCATAGTATCACTAGGCAAACCCCCTTGTTGTCTCGAATTGAGATGAGACGAGATATGACCCATTTGGGTCTCTAACTGCTTGATCAACACATCTTCTTTCATGCTTTTAAGTATTTTATCTGACCCTTCGACTTTGTTTAAGATACGTAATAGCATATCCTCAGACCTACCACCTTTCAAATCCTTGGGCTTCTGACGCTCATGGAGAGGAACATTTCTATCCTTCTTCCTATCCTTCCAATTTAGATTACGGTCCCTCCAATCACTACCTCGATCCTTCCAGCCGTCGTCTCTAACCCATTCTTGGTTCCCACCCTACCTTGGGTAGTTTGACCGATAGCCCCCGCCTTGGTTAGCCAAAAAATTTACTTCCTCGTCATATATGGCTTCAAACTTCATCTCCTCAGGATTCTCACCCCCGACTCCCACAAGATTGACACCACGGGCACCAGCCCCCATGACATTTTTGGATAAAATGTCAAGCTGCATCATGATCTTGGCCATGTTTTGGTCTCTATCATTATCATTTTCAACCTGTTCCTTAGATAGCTGAAATGTGACCGGCGAGACCTGGTCTTCCCAAGTGTACCACGCCCTGTTAATGGTTGTCATCCCATCGAGAAGTTGACTTGTTGCTGCATATGGCTGCTGCATTAAGCCTCCGGGCAAGAGTTGGTCAGCTATACCTTTGTTTACTAAGTCTAGACTCCGGTAGAAGTATTGAAGGAGCGCATTATCAGGTAGACCATGGGTTGGGCATTGTAGCACTAATTTCTTAAACAGGAGCCAAGTTTCGTGCAAAGGCTCTCCATTCAGATGCTTAAAGCTTTGGCTGCTATCCCGAATAGTCATCATCTTCGAGGGAGGGAGAAATCGCACATTAAATGTGGTGACTAACTCCTCCCACGAAGTGATTGAGTTACGTGGCAACTCAGCTAGCCACTTGCACGCTTCCCCCATCAATGAGAAAGGGAATAGTCTTAATCGAACTGATTCTTGAGGGATGTTCTTGAACGAGAAAGGCCCACACATATCTACGAAGTTTCGAAGATGGTCATGTGGGTCCTCATAAGCTAATCCACTGAAAAGTCCCTTAAGTTGCAAAAGTTGCAACATGGTGCTTGTTAAGTGGAACACCGCATTTCCCTCTGCTGGAGGTAGACGGATGGCTCCAACACCTCCCATGAGATATGGATCATTGATGTTGGGATCTTGGACATCGTTGAGGTTGCCAATGTCGTCCTGATGGCCCATTTAGCTCCCGTTACTACCGTTAACACTCATGCTTTCTGAAATGTTTACACAATCAACAGAACAAAACTAAAAATTAAATTAGTAAACTCCAACTAATAAGAACAGAAACTCCATTAAACTAAAAATTCTCAAACAACACCACTCCCTGACAGCAGCGCCATTTTAATGCTTTCGTGACCAACGACACTAACCTACAGTACAAGTGTCTACAATCGTCGATAACATAGTAACCCAACTAAAGGTTGGGGTCGTGTCCCAAGGGAGTGGTTTTGAGAATTAATAGAAAAATTAAATTTAGTTCTAATTAGTCGTAGCTAAAGATATTGACGATTAAAAATATTGTAAATCAAAGAGGGGGACACAAAAGTGTCAAATATTAATTTGGGGTTTTATCACAAGTAGTAGAAAAACAACAAAAATGACAAGAAATTCAACTATGGGGAAGAGTTCTTGGGGTGTGACCACAATACAAATTGAGATAAATCGTTGGGTACATGCTTTCGATAGGAAATTTGCAAGATAATAGTGACTAGGCTAAGCTTTAGATGGAAATAAGTTCCCTCTCGGGCAACTTACCCAGTTTCAAGTGCATTCCTCTCGGACACCCATTTGCCCCATAAAGACCAGCCTACGCCTTACCCCACTCGGTCTCTCGACCTGAGTGTTAGGATATGGAACTAGGGCTCACCTTCTCGGGATGAACCTCATGTCGACCCACTCCTTAGGCCATCAGTCTAGTGGTCTTAGTTTTGCGACCTCCCTTGGGAAAGCCGAAAACACATTGGTGGTTTTGTATTTGTAACTACAAACCCATTAAATTAATCCACAACCACTAGGTGAAATCACCATTAAAATACATCTAACCTATCAGCAAGCAAGACCCAACAGCAATATCAACTCATATTTGCTAAATCACACCCCAAGAATAAGGGTTTTTAGCCACACATCAAGAAATTACAAAATACACCTGAAATGATAGTAAAATCAAATGGGTATAAGAAATTAAACCTTGATTGAAGCAAAGGAACAAGAATAAGGAAGACCCACTTTTAACTTGGGGAAGATGAACTCCTTTCTTCAAGTTCCCAAAACCCTCTCCAAACTTGAGAGAAAAATACCAAAAAGTACTATTCTATTGTGAAAATTATAATTAATGTTCGACTCCCTAAAAATTCATAACAAGTTTAGTATTTATAAACTTCAGAAAATAGTGCTGGCAGATCTTTCAGCAAGGTTAGTCGAAATCGCCGATTAACCCTTTGGTGTAATTCATCGCCATCTTACACTAGCCTTCAGCATCGCCGTGCTCTGTGTCGTTGGGCGACATAGTACTGCTTCACGGATCTATTTGGCGAAACGCCGACTGCTCCTGTCATCGCCTTTTTGATCCTGCTTTTTCAGGCTTCGCGTACTAGAACAAAAGGCAAAGTGCGTCCCTTCAGCGAATCACCAAGTGTGCTTGGCGATGCCCAGGCTTCAGCTTCTTCGTTCTTTTTAGCCTTTTTGTTCCTTTTTGCGCCTAAGTGTCCATGCTTCCACCAAAACTTCAAATACCTGAAACTTCAGAGTTTTTATCATATATTGAGACAAAATAAGCATTTGAGGACACTATTTCTATCAAAATAAAGCCTTAAATGAGTCCAATTTGTGGACTCATCACCTAGTTGCGTGTTACCCCTACCTCTATTACCATTACTATTTTCTCTACCTCAACGACCTCGTTAATTACCTCATCGCCCACCTTGTGGACATCCTCAACCATTATTACCATTTCCCACGGGTACAACTACTCTAGATGGCTGCTACGAGCTATCAAGCACACGTAGATAGGGACAATCTCTCTTCATATGCCTAGATTTTCCACAGTTGTAACAAGTACGATCAAAAGATGATCTGTCGCCCGTCGAAGGCATGACTCTTTGGCTATCCTAAAAATTATGAGATGGAGTTTCTCAGTAACTACCTGTAGAGGCAGGCATAGCGGACTGAATTAGCTTGACCGCAAGCGTTGGTCTTCCGATCCCCTTGGAATAAGAACCTTGAAAGTTACCCGAGTTCTTGGCGCTTTTTGCCCATGCCTTAGCTTAACCGTCTCGCCTCACCCCCTCCACTTTCTTAACATAGTCTGTCACCTCATTAAAGCTTCTCCCTGCAGAAACCATATGAATAGATAATACTTGCAACTCAGAATTTAGTTTTCTAATAAATAACCAGATCATCTCCTCCTCTGTAGTCACCAACTGCGTAGCATATCTAGACAAAGCATGGAACTTGGCCTCATAAGCAGCCACAGTCATACCACCTTGCTCCAATGCCATAAACTCATCTTTATTGCGATCCCTCAATGTCTTAGGCACATACTTCTCTAGAAACAGAGCATGAAATTGGGTCCAAGTAAGTGGAGGTAAAGTAGAAATATGCATTTCATATAAGCTCTCCACCACTGCTTAACCTCACCTTGAAGTTGGAAAGACACAAACTCAACCCCATGTTGATGAACAATACCCAGTTTATGAAGCCTCTCATAGCAATCTAGAATGAACTCATAAGCATCCTCATTCTCAGAACCAAGAAACACAGGAGGCTCTAACTTCAAAAATGTAGTCAACATTTCATGCTCATTACCAGTCATAACAGAACCCAACAACGGACGGAAGAAAGCATCATTACCTCCAGTCCAATCCACCTTGGGTGCAGTGCTAGCAACATGAGGATTAGTAGGAATTTGATTTGCTTGAGCAAAAGGAAGCACTCCAGGACTAACGAATCCCTTTAAGAATGACATGATTTGTTGAGCTAACACTGGATCCAAAAGAGGAACACCTGTAGTCTCAGCCTGCACCTCTCCCTCTTTTCCCAAATCCTCAACATCAACATCAACATTCTCCTCTATCTCTTCATGATGCGCAGGAGGGTTCTCATTCATAGGAGCTTTCTCAACAGGAGCTCCATTTCCAGCAGGCTCTACTATTCCACGACCTCTACCCCTGCCTCGACCACAACTTCTCGCTACAGATTCCTTAACTGGAGCATTGACGGGAGCTACGGGTCTGATGCCATTGAATCTAGTATTAACAATCTGCGGACAAAAGAGTGAAGGAGGTTAGATACCAATTTGAATAGCCAGATACCAATTAAAATCAAGTCATAGCACAAAAAATGACAAGAGAAAACAAAGAGATCTCCTAAAGTCCTATAGCCTCTCGAAGAAAAGTAAAGACGTCTCCATACCGTTCCACGAGACTCTACTAGACTGGTTTTGGTACATCGAGATCAACAAACCTAGGCTCTAATACCAACTTTATCACGACCCAGACCGTCGTGATTGGCACCCACACTAACTCTCCGGTGGGAGAATCACTACTACAACTTAAACCAAGCAACTAAAGCAATAACTAAGACATTTAAGTCAAACACTAAGGAAATAAAAATAGAGTTCTCATAAACTCTAACAAAAGTCTAACAATAATAACTAAAAATGCGGAAGAATAACCTAGAACCTAAAAGTCAATGTACCAAAACATTCTAACAATGAACCAAGTCTAAACAAGAAGGGGATACAACCCCAACTAATTAACTAATCAACTAGCTAAAACAAATGTCTAAGTCCGAAAATGGTGGACATAGACGAAAGATAATCTCATGGTTTCCCAAAAGAATTGGCTCACCCTTGAATTTGAAGCGACGATCACTGATCTTCTAAGCGAGATCTGTCAATAGCCACTTGAAGATTCCCTGTACTCAACAAAAATAAAAGCAAGTGCAGAATCAGTTCACAACCATAGTGTACTGGTAGGTTCACGCAGTTATCCCATATACAATATTTAAACAACATTATAATCATATGCATACATATCAACATATACAATATCATCAACATTTACAAACAACGAACAACTTCACATTTATGTCAAATCATTGGTCCTTCCATGGAACCCAAACCCAAATAGTTAGCATGTCGGAACGTGGCAACTAATCCCATTTTTATGCCGAACGTGGCAATCGATCCAAGTTAGTTATGCCAAAACGTGGCAATCGATCCAAGTTAGTTATGCCAGAACGTGGCAACCGATCCCATTCACACACCACATTCACAATCACAAGTATATCGTCAAGATCATACATTTAAGTCATGATTTCATGGCATTCATCAATTCTCTATCTCATTTACAACAAGTGTGATCAACATTGCAACATTCATGTATATACAAGTATCATAATGAAGCAAGAACAAGCATACATCACACAATCATAGAATCACAACCATCACCTACCTCGAAACAAGATTGAAACCCTAAGAAACTTGATCCTTCCCTTTTTGAATTCGTTCCACTTATTCTTGGTCTATAAACATTCAATATAATACAGGAATCAATAAACAATTATTAATTACTCGAATTACTAACAATTCTATGAACCCTAGATCAAACCCATGATCCCAATTATCCAAATTAGGGTTGTTTCCATCATAGAATCTATAACAAAACCTTTTCCCATCAATATTCACCCATTCTATTACATTCTACAGATCAAAAAATGGATTCGGGGAGTGAAAAGCTTACTTTTAGCCTCAAGAATGGTGAAAATGAGTAACAGTCGCTTGGGGGTCGTTCCTTAGCTCAAAAGGTCGAAAAGTGCATAATGAGGTCGTTTAGGGGTTTATTAACGACTTTAATTCGCATTAAGCCCGCCACAGTGGCCCCCCCAAAGAGGCAAAACCTAGGGCCAAGGCAGCATTCTCGATACAGAGAGTTAATTAAAGAATTCCAAATTTCCCATTTCACAACACACCTCCAACCCACGACGCTCAAAAAATACCCTTTACGCTAAGATCAATTTCGAGAATTCTACTCGCTCGAATTCAATTTCGTAAAGTCGTACGGATTTCTTAACGAGTTATCTAACTATTCATATAATCAAAATCATAAATAATTCACCCGATTGTTACCAGATTTCCCTACACCTCAATGACTCCAATTTCATCCAAATCTGGACAAGGTTGGGAAAATCCAAATACTTCGAAAAAGTTTTTTGGCCCTAAATTTCCCCCTTTTGGCTTTTCTATAACGACGGGAACAAATCTTTACAATGTTAGGGTAGCATAGTTTGTTTGCATTCACGAGGTTTCGAATGAATCTCGATCCCCTATCGGAGCATTTCCTTAACTTGAAGTGAATTGATACAGCTGCTACTAGATTAACGTCAGTAGTGTCAAGCACTTAAGCCCGCATTCTTCTAATATTAAATATGTATTAAGCAATGGAAGAAATCATTGGTATTTACAAACCTATTGTAAGGAACTTCCATTTGCTCTTATTGGTTTGCGGTAGGATTGAAATGAACCACTTCTCATGTTTACTAAACTTCTTGATCCTGAAAAATTGGCAGCTGCAAGTATCACACCTCCTGGCTCTTCAATTGAAAATAGCCTACTTTAATATAGCTAGAGTTGTCTCAAGTAAGGACGTTCATTTTTATTAATTAATAACGTCTAGTTTGGCTAATTTCTAAGGTTGTTTTGTTTGGTAAGTAAGCCTCAACTTCTAGCTACTCTTTCCTTTTCATTTTAGTTGATTTTTATGCCAAAAGTAGATATTTTATTTTACTCGTCCATTTTGTCAAATGTGAGAACAGTAATCTATGAGTGTGACGCTTTTTAAACTTTAAGTAGATCACTAAAGGAAGCATGAAATGTAAGCAAAGAAGCTAAGTGACAACAATCAAAGGAAGCCGAAGAACGGGGACAAACAAAAGTCAAGGAAATTGAACACAGTAATAATCACAATTATGTTGCTACTTTTCTCTGTTATTTGCGCTTTTGTATTTTTCTATTTTCCTTCGGATGGAGTTCACCAGGTTTTGCACTTAGTAAGCTATCACTTTACTTTTTTGCCTTCACCTTCAAGTTCTCTCTGTTTTGTGCATTGCTTTTCATATCTCTTGAGTGGGGTATTCTACTAAGTTCAAAGATTCAGTCTTTCTCTCTTAGCATTCAAGTATTCTGTAGTTTTCATACATTTATTGAGATGGGTGTTGACACCCAATTTTGACCCTTCACAATATAAATTAATCATCGAGTTTCTTCAATTTCAAATGATTTAAAATAACTAGTTTTATAAAATGTCAAAAAAAGTAAAATAAATATAATTTGCAAGTTATTTTAAGTAGTTTCATCACTTTTGATAATTCTTGAATAATATATATGTTTTATATAATTAGTATATTTTTAAAATATTCTAAAATCATCTCAAAAAGATTTTTGCTTTAATTAAGTACTTGTTTAATTAGTTTAAGTTATGTTTATATTTTTGAGTAAATTTGTTTACAAGTAAACTAATTATTTTATTTTTGTTAAGATTAAGGAGCTCGTAAATTAACTATATTAATTCATCTTATTTAAACTTTAGCCGAATTTGCAAATTAACTTAATACGGTTAACTTCTTAAATTTAAGTAGGCTAAGTTTGCGATCCTTTGGCCTTTTTATTAATTACAGATCCAACCCCTTCCTTACCAATTATTTCAACTCTTTCAAGCCAACTTTGGGCCTTTTTCCAGCAATCAGTCGGCCCAACATTCCCAATTTTCAACCCATTTCCTTTTCCAATAATCAACAGCCCAATCCAATTCCTCCTTCTCACAATCAGCATACAATCCAACAGCCAATCCGACCCGACCCTTTTCTCCTTCTTCCTCAATGTGAGAACCAAAATTCAAGATGCTGCAAACCCGAAAATCGCGAAAAGCAGCCAAAATCACGAGCAGTACCAAACCCGACCCCACCCCTCCACGTCTTCTTCTTCCAAACGCATCAGTTCGGCAAACCCGAGAAAAAATGCTACTCTGAGACACCGACTTCAGCCGCCCTCACATCCCCTTTTCCCCCTTTCGCAGAAGTCATAGCTTTTTCCCATCCCCTTCACTGTTGTTTCGAAAATAGCAGAAGAAATTCAATTTTTGTTTGAAATTTCCAACGGATTTCCCCCCTAAATCACCCCATTTTCCCCTATAAATAACCCTCTACACTCAAGTGAATGGGGGGCGGAGTTTGAGTTTGAGTTCTTTGGCAGTAGTAATTTTACACTTAAAATTTTATATTTAGCTTTCTTGTTCTAAGTTCCGAGATGGTCCCCACTCAAATTTTCTTGGTTTGCTATTCGTATTTGGCTTTTGTGGTGGAAGAATCGTTGCCCTCTCAAGCGCGTCGTCCCAGCTCGCTGCTTCAAGAAAGGTAATTCCCCCCCTCTTACATTCTGATTCAATACAATGTTGTGTGTTCATTTTTTTTATATGAGTTCTATTATTAAGTGTGGTTAGTTCCTTATCTTAATGTTTATTCCTCTTTAGCGTAGCTTTCCCCTGATTTCTGGATAGTGATCATGAGTGAATACTAATAAGGCTAGCTATCTCCATTAATTTTGTTCGAAATCTTCTGCTGTTCATTTGGTCTCAGTTTAAAGTATATTTACTATACATATTTGCTTCTTTAGTGTCCTTTGGTTATTTGCTTTGTGGTTTTGAATTACCGTAATAGTTTCTTATCATGTTTACCTAATCTCGTAGTATCTACTTTCGTTCTTGCTCAACTCGAACACTATCCATATCTCTTTGTGTTTTCAGCTTGCCATATCATGTTTGTAATTCACCTTAGTCTTGTTTTAATTTGGTTCGTATGCTCGTAGTTGGTCTTTTCCTAAGTATGTGTCTTGCCTTTCACATTCTGTCTTCGAAATGGGGTTGCAAAAAATCTGATTGTTGTCTTTCTTTTTAAGTTTAGCTCTGTTTTTTTTAATGTTAGTCATTAGTCAAAATCTGAAAATTTCATTCAATATTGTAGTTGTTCTTCTTTTAATTACCCATTTTCATGTTGATATGCTTCTTCATAATCTGAGATACGTTATAGTATTGTGTGAATCTATTTTCATGTTGGTCTAAGTTAACAGTGTGTTTTTTAGCATAATCTTTTCATGCTTCCTTCGATTTAGCCATCATATAGGTCTGTCTAATAAGCATGAACGTTATTTGAATGTTGTTTGATATCATGATCATGCTTTCATTTAACTTCCCTGTCAAATCCCTTAGCTATAGCTTCCATTGTTTGGTTGGAAATATTGTTAACTTAGCTCATATTCTTATTATTCACTTACTTTCGAATATACATCGAGTCCTATGTGCTAAGGTTGTTTGAATTGATAATGCGACTGGTTCGAAATGCTACTTTCATGAACATGTTGTAGATTTTGATAAGTTATTTGCTACTACTAATTTGCATTGGAAGTTACTGTAATAGAAAAGATTAGGTCTTGTTTCACTCCTAGTCTTATAAATTGACCTCTCCTGCTAAAGTAATCAGCTTGGATGCCTTGTCGCAATAATATTTGTTTAAGGTAGCTGTGACATTAACTTTAATGTGTTTATTTCGAGTAAAAGGAGGTTGTTCAAGTTCAAAGTTATGGGTTGTTTGAAGATGTTCTTATTCGGGTTCTCAAATTCCATATTCATATAAGTTGTTGTTTGTTATCTTCCTTATTAGATCCCATCTTCTCCCTTAGCATTTATTCTTTCAGCCAAATCACTTGTACGACTTATTAGTTAGCTAAAAAATTCTAGTTTGTCATTTTAGAATTGTTAAGAATATAGTAGTTGGGTTTCATCGCCTCAGGACATTTTTTTCTTTAAGAAAATTGAATGCATTTTTGGTGCCTAATTAATGTAGTTAAGTAATACATCAATTTTGTTTGCCATTTTGTTTTTAATTGCCCCATTTTTGCTCATGTGAAGAAAATTTCAGGCATGCCTTCTGTTTGTTTATGGACTAATTTAGTGGCATGGACTAATTTAAATGTATTTATATATTGTGCTCTTAATTGAATCTAGTAACTCCTTGTTATTCTTCCCTGCTAGTTCATCATAGTCCCATTATGTTTATTAAAGATCATTACAATAATTCATTTTACCATAAGTTGTGTAGTTTCATTTTAATGCACTGTTATTAGTTTAAATATTAATTTGCATTTCCTTGCTCCTTTTACAATTGAAATTTGCTCGGAGTTCAACATAAACTCCTATCTCATCTCCTTGTATCTCCTCATTGGGCTAAAGGCCCAATTTTACCTCTTAACAGGTCAGCCAAAAAATAAAGCAGTGTACAAGTTGAAGGCAAAACAAGGCTAGAAACTGGAAGAACAGGTCCCCAGAAGCTTGTTGTCACGCCCCGAGCCTACATCCTGAGCGGGACTGGCACTCGAAGACCATTGTTGGCCCCAAGCGAACCCTTGGCCTGGCTTACTTAACTCAGCGGAAGACAATATTCATATCTATAACGATAAATGAACTTAACTGAACTGAAATAAAATAACTGAAAATGTTTTAAAGATTAAACATTCAACTTGGCCAAAAGTGGCAACCCAAGTCTTAACAATAAGATCTGATAATGAAAAGACTCAAAGGTCTAACATCTGACTGTCTATGAAGCCTCTAAAACAACTGAGATGGATGTTGGGACAATCCCCACAACATCCTAACGAACTAACTAGAAAGAAATAAAAAGAGTCCTCTGGAATGCAAAGAGGCTCACCGACTGACTCTGAACTGCTCACTGGATCAACGATGTGCTGGAATGCCGATCCTGGTTACCTGTGTCTGCATCATAATAAGATGCAGGCCAACTGGCATCAGTACATTGAATGTACGAGTATGCGAGTTGGAATGCTAAAACAATATAGGCTGGAAAGAGAATCTGAAAGAAACACTTACATTGGCTCTTCTCAACTCATGAATACTTAATTGAACTCATTTCAATATAAAGCAGTTTAAACAAGTGCAATCTAAAGAAAAGTTGTTTAAAAGCATGATGTCAACTCTGCGTATGTACAAGGATACAACGTAACTCTAAAATATATGTAAAATACAATAAACTGATGTATATAAAAATACAATAACTTCTGTGGGAGTTTCTCTAACCGACAACCATCACATAAGAGTTAAAGTGATGATACAACGATCTACCTCACGCTGCCACCGCATCCTATACCCGGCCAAAGGTATAGAACCTAAACTGCCTAATGGATCCACTAGTCTATTACGAAAAGGATTCATCTAAAAAGTATGACTTTTTTCTACCCATGATGGCTACATGGTTCAATAGTGATGTGAGTTATCTAAACTCATGCTCATCCCCAATTCGGTGCTCAATACTACTCCCAAAATATATTAGCTCTTATATTTTAAAAGACATACTTCTTCTGTGATTTGAGATTAGTGCTCAAAAACTTAGCTCAAAGGCTATCTTGGAAATCAAAATTTCCCCTCTTGCTTCATTTAGAAAGCGA
>JAJONT010030405.1:0-23256 GCA_029582345.1 Solanum oplocense x Solanum tuberosum | reverse complement strand
CTTAGACTTATGCCTGAATATTTTATAATATGTATAAATTTTTCTAATAATCTTATATGTTCATCTTGTGTTTTGGAATATAGTAATATATCATCAATATATACTACACAATTTTCTAGTTGTTTAAAATAGTTATCCACCCATTTTGCGAAATTGACATTCAATTGATCACACTCCCAAGGATCCCGCTTTACTTGTTTACTTTCGGTTATTCGTAGTTGTTAATTGTTCACTCGAATCCTCCCATTTGACATTAATTGTCAACCCCTTGCCATGTACTTTATTGTTTCGATAATGTCTACCTCTACAAACAACTTGAACACCATTTTACTTCATAATTAAATTCTATATCGTATAACTCCATGTGGGATCAACCTCAACTCTTAGTTGGGTTTATAATTGATCGCAACCGCCTACACTTAGAATTGGATGAAGTGTAGTCCAGTGTTATCACGCAATACCAAGGAACTTGGTGAAAAGGCATTTGATATCGAGAAGCTTGTATGGTAGGATTCTATGGGCGCGTAGTAAGATGTGGAGGTCTAGAAGCATATGTGTCATGTTGGGGAGGAAAATGGTAATTTGGGAAGTAGGTGTTATTTGGAGGCATATGAATGGAGCTTGGTTGAGTAGGTGGAGGTTTATTTTGAAAAATGGCTTGATTTGTGGCAGACTGCTTATCCATGTTTGACTCCAAAGTGGGATTGACAGAGAGTAACAACTTATCCCACTCGCGCATATCAAATATCTCTTTTTCTAACTCCCTTATTTTCTGCTTCAATCTTGAGACCAACTCGTTCGAAGGATGTTCCTCTTCAATAGTTTCAACCATAACCTTATTATTAGTCATTTTCCTCTTTCCTTTGCGATTCTCACTTGGAAGAGAAAGAGGAGTGCCCTTTGATCGTTTGTGGTAAACCATGGTCTACAAGTCAACCATTGGGAAAAGGTAAATAAAAGTAAAATCAAAAGAAAAACTAAGTTAGAACATTGCATAAATTGAGATAAAAAGAACATTGTTTCGTTAAAGTAAACATCCTAAATGCAAAGAGCCTCGTTGAGCCAGATGTAGGCCTAACACGGCAAATAAGTGATGCAAATGATTAATTCAAGCTTTATTTGCCAATTTGGAGTTTAGGTTAGAAAAAAATAAAAAAGAAGCAAACTTTCGTTTATTGGATAGAATTCAACTATTACATCATAGAACCGAAAATAAACCAAGGGGAACAATGGGGTAACATAGGATAGTTATCCTAAATTTTGAAATCTTGAAGATACCGATCCCAAGAGCTTGGAGCCATTTTCCCTCTTGTATATGGAGTGACTTTATATCCAAAGTTCCATAAGTTGCGTGCCAATATATTTTCTCTTTCATCGGTGAGCCCATAATATCCTTCTTCACTTAATTCTCTACATTCAGCCTCTTTCAGGATCCACATGTAGTATTCCACTATATAGAAAGAAAGTCTTATACCCGTATCTATAGTTATCACCCTCTCCCATCTTCGAAGTATGTTATGAACTTCTGAATCATTTTGTCCAAACTCATACTTATAGTGATCCATATCGGATCGCAGTGGTATCACTTGAACTTGCCCAAACTGACAGGGTCCTCGAATAAGAGCATATGGTTGAACACCTTTTAAGTTAATAAGCTCAATGAAATAACGTTCATCACCATGGCAAGAAGGGCGGATAGACAATAAAGTTTCCACTGAATTCAGCTGGGCAAAATCGGCATCGGCCAACGGCAGGCGGCATCAGCCAAGGCCTGCACGCATCGAACGTGGCATGTGCGCATCTGGCAAACTACGTTGGCCAAATGTATGCAACATCAGCCAAGGTCTGTACGCATCAACAGTGGCGTCTGCGCATCGATTGGGCGACATCAACTGTGGCCTGCGTGCATCGGCCAACGGCAGGTAACATCAACCAAGGCTTGCATGCATCTTACGTGGCATGTGCGCATTGGGTAAGCGACGTCGGCCAACGGTAGGCAACATCAACAAAGGCTTGCACGCATCAGCCGTGGTGTATGCGCATTGGATGAGCGACATGAGCGTCGGCCAACGGTAGACAGTATCAGCCAAGGCCTACATGCATCTGACTTGGCTTGTGCGTTTCGGGCTAGCGACGTTGGCCAACGGCAGGCGGCATCGGCCAGACGACATTAGTCATGCACTGCCCGGATTAGCCGTCGCCTGTGCACATCGTTCAGCTAAAGTCGGTCGTGGCTTGTGCACATCGCTCAGCCGTCGTCCGACGTGGCCTGCACGCATCGCCCTTGGCCTGCACACAATGGTCAGCTGACATCGGACGTGGCCTGCGCACATCAGGCAGGCATCATCAGCCGTGGCCTGCACGCATCGACCTGGCGACATGAGCCAACGACAGGCAACATCGGCCAAGGCCTGCACACATCAGCCGTGGCGTGTCCGCATCGGCTGGCGACATCGGCATCAGCCAAGGCCTGCACGCATTGGACATGGAATGTGCGCATCTAGCAAACGACGTTGGCCAACGACATGCAGCATCAGCCAAGTCTTGCACGCATCAACCCTGGCATGTGAGCATCAGCTGGGAGACATCGGTCGTGGCCTAGGCGCATAAGCAAGGCGACATTAGTTGTGGCCTGTACGCATCGGCCAGGCCACATCGGCCAACGACATGCAGCATTATCCAAGGCATGCACGCATAACCATAGTGTGTGCGAATCGGTGGGGCGACATCGGCCAACGGCAGGCAGCATCAGCCAAGGCGTGCACGCATCTGACGTGGCATGTTTGCATCGGGCAATCGACATCGGCCAACGGCAGTCAACATCAGCCAAGGCCTGCACGCATCAATCTTGGCGTGTGCGCATCGGCCGTGGCCTACGCGCATCGGCCACGCGATGTCGGCTAATGGTAGGCAGGATCAGCCAACGCGTGTATGCATCTGACGTGGCATGTTCGCATCGGGAAAGCGACATCGGCAAATGACAGGCAGCATCAGCCAAGGCTTTTACGCATCAGCCGTGGCGTGTGCACATCAGCTGGGCGACATCGGCGTCGGCCAATGGAAAACAGCATCAGCCAAGGCCTACACGCATCTGATGTGGCATGTGCACTTCGGGCAAGAGATGTCGGCCAACGGCAGACGACATTGGCCATGCAACATTGGTCGGGGACAACTCGCATCGGCCGTGGCCTATGCACATCGCTCAGCCGATGTCAGCCGTGGACTGCCCGCATCGGCCGTGGCCTGTGCATATCGCTCAGCCGTCGTCGAGCGTGACCTGACCGCATCGCCCATGTCCTGCACACATCAATCACCCGACGTCAAATGTGGCCTTACCGCATCGCCTTTGGCCTGCACACAACGGTCAGTCGATGTGGGCTGCCACTATCGTCCGTGGCCTGCATACATCGGTCAGCCGATGTCGGACGTGGCCGGCAAACATCATTCGTAGCCTACACACATCGGTCTACCAACATCGGATGTAGCCTGGCCGCATCGTTTGTGGCCTGCACACTTCGATCCGCTACCGACGGATGTTCCCGCATCGTCCGTGGCTTGCACTTCTTAGACAGGCGACGTCGCACGCGGTGAAATTGGTTGCGGTCTAGTCGACAACATGCGGATGTCCATGCCGTACAAAAATCAAAAGAGTGTGAAATACCCTTCATGCATAACAACAAATTCATCTATTTTCCATCATCTATTCTCAATGTTTTCGCCTCACGTGGTTCATTCGTACCAATCTTCATTACTTTTACGGTTCGTACGATATTGAAATATGTTTTATTTGTCCAAATATGTACTCTATCATTAGTTTCACATGTTTAGAAGTGTTTTCGAGTCTTTTCATATTCTTTTTACTTTTATTCATTTTTATTTTATTTTTACAGTTTTTTATTTTTTACGTCACATTTTAAAAATTAAAATTTATGAAATTGTTGAATTTAAGGTTACTATATTTATTTGTGAATTTTTTTCATATTTTTCCTATTTTTTATTAATTAATTACACATTTTTGGATTTACCAAAAAAATTAAAAATTAATTTTTTTTTATGAAATTGTTGAATTTAAGGTTACTATATTTATTTGTTTATATTTTTCCTATTTTTATTAATTAATTACACATTTTCAGGATTTATCAAAAAAATTAAAATTAAATTTTTTTTATGAAATTGTTGAATTTAAGGTTACTATATATATTTGTGAATTTTCAGCTTTAATTATATATATATTTTTATATTTTTCCTATTTTTATTAGTTAATTACTCATTTTCGAGATTTAACAAAAAAACAAAAATTAATTTTTTTTATGAAATTGTTGATTTTAAGGTTACTATATTTATTTGTGATTTTTTGGCGTTAACTTTATATATTTTTCATATTTTTTATTAATTAATTACTCATTTTCGAGATTTACCAAAAAAAATAAGAATTAAAAAAAAATTGTTGAAAACTATTTTTTTTTTTTATATATAAGTTATTGGTGGAAGATAATGTGTGTTTGTACATTAGAACGTGCATATTTGGGTTGTACATATTCATTATGATTCTCGTGAAAAACGATGCCTACTCCTCTAAGTCAAAATCGGCGCCACGGAATCAAGAGCTCCAAATGGGCCACACTTTAGACGTGGAATGTGGGCAACGGGCAAGCGATGTCGGCCAACGGTAGGCAGCATCAGCCAAGGCCTGCACGTATCAGACTTGGCACATCTGGCAAGCGATGTCGGCATATGGCATGCAACATTAGCCAAGGCCTACACTCATCAGTCGTGATGTGTGCTCTTCGGCTGGGCGACATTAGTCCTGGCATGAGAGCATCGGTCAGGCGACATCGGCCGTGGCCTGCGCGCATCAGCCAGGCGACATTGGCCAACGGCAGGTAGCATCAACCAAGGCCTGAACGCATCAGCTGTGGAATGTGCGCATCAGCTGAGTGACATCGGCGTCGGCCAATGGCAGACGACATCAGCCAAGACCTGCACGCATCAGACGTGGAATGTGTGCATCTGGCAAATGACGTCGGCCAACGACATGCAGCATCAGCCAAGGCCTGCACGCATCAGCCGTGGCATGGGTGCATCAGCTGAACGACATCGGCCGTGGCTTGCGCGTATCGGCCAAGAGACATCAATCGTAGCCTTCACACATCGGCCAGGCAACATCAGCCAAGGCCTGCGCGCATCGGCTGGGCGACATCGGTCGTGGCCTGCGCGCATCGGCCAACGGTAGGCAGCATCAACCAAGGCCTGCATGCATCTGATGTGTCATGTGCGTATCGGGTAACCAATGTCGGCTAATGGCAGGCAACATCAGACAAGGCATGCACGCATCAGCCGTGACGTGTGCGCATCGACTTGGCGACATCAACGTCGGCCAATGGCAGGCAGCATCGGCCAAGACCTGCACGCATCTGACGTGGCATGTCCGTATCGGGCAAGCGACGTCCGCCAACGGCAGACAGCATCAGCCAAGGCCTGCACACATCAGCCGTGGCGTGTGCGTATCTGGCAAATAACGTCGGCCAAAAGTATGCAGCATCAGCCAAGGCCTGCACGCATCAGCCGTGGCATGTGTGCATCGGCTGGGTGTCATCCGCCATGGCGTGCGTGCATCGGCCAGGCGACATCGGCCAACGACAGTCAGCAACAGCCAAGGCATGTACGCATTGACCATGGCGTGTGCGCATCAGCTGGGCGATATCGGTCGTGGCCTGCGCGCAGTGGCCAGGCGACGTCTGCCAATGACAGGCAACATCATCCAAGGCTTGGACGGATATGATGTGGCATGTGCGCATCGGGCAAGCGACATCGGCAAACGGCAGACAACATCAACCAAGGCGTGTGCATCGGTTGGGCGACATTGGTGTCGCTCAACGGCAGACAACATCAGCCAAGGCCTACACGCATCTAACGTGTCTTGTGCGCTTCGAGCAAGTGACGTCGGCCAATGGTAGATGGCATCAGCCAAGCGACATTGCTCGTGGACTGCCCGCATCACTCGTGGCCTGTGCACATTGCTCAGCCGACGTCGTCCGTGGACTTCCCGCATCGGTTGTGGCCTGTGCACATCGCTCAGCCGTCGTCGGGCGTAGCCTGTCCGTATCGCCATTGGCCTGCACACATTGGTCAACTGACGTCGGACGTGGTCGGCCCGCATCAACTTTGGCATGCACACAACGGTCAATCGACGTCAGACGTGAGCTGCCACTATCATCCGTTACATGCACACATCGGTCAGCCGACGTCGGACGTGGCCCACCCGTATCGTCCTTGCCTTACATTTTTTAGACAAGCTACGTTGCACACAGCGACATTGGTCGAGGTCTAGTCGACAACATGCGGATGTCCATGCCGTAGAAAAATCAAAAGAGTGTGAAACACCATTCACGCATAAAAATATATTCGTCTATTTTCCATCATCTATTCTTGACGTTTTCGCCTGACGTGGTTCATTCATACCAATCTTCATTACTTTTACGGTTCGTACGATATTGAAACATCTTTTATTTGTACAAATATGTACTCTATCATTAGTTTCACATGTTTAGAAGTGTTTTCGAGCATCTTCATATTTTTTCGACTATTATTCATTATTTAAATTTATTATAATGGATTTTACCGAAAAAAATAAAAATTAATTGTTTTTATGAAATTGTTGAATTTAAGGTTACTATATTTATTTGTGAATATTTAGTTTTAATTTTATATTTATTTTTTCATATTTTTCCTATTTTTTATTAATTAATTACTCATTTTCGGGATTTACTAAAAAAAATAAAATTTTAAAAATTGTTTAAAACTATTTTTTGATATATGTATAAGTTATTTGTAGAAGCCAATGTGTGTTTGTACCTCAGAACGTGCATATTTGGGTTGTACTTGATCATTATGATTCTCTGGAAAAACGATGCCAACTCCTCTAAGTCAAAATCCACGCCACGAAATCAAGAGCTCCAAGTGGGCCACGCATCGGACGTGGCATGTGGGCATCTGGCAAGTGACGTCGACCAATGGGAGGAAGCATCAGCCAAGGCCTACACACATCAGATGTGGCATTTGTGCATCTGGCAAGTGACGTCGGCCAATGTCATGCAACATCAATCAAGGCATGCACGCATCAGCGGTGGCGTGTGATGATCGAATGGGCGACATCCGTTGTGGCTTTAACGCATCGGCTATGCGACATTGGCCGTGGCCTTCGCGCATCGGCTAACGGCAGGCAACATCAGCCAAGGCCTGCAAGCATCAGCTGTGGCATGTGCGCATCGGCTGGCGACATCGACATCGGCCAACGACATGCGACATCAACCAAGGAATGCACGCATCGGACGTGGCCTGTGCGCATCTGGCAAACGACGTCGACCAACAACATGCAACATCAGCCAAGGCCTGCACACATCAGTCGTGACGTGTGAGCATCGGCTGGGCGACATCATTCGTGGCCTGCGCGCATCCATCAGGCTACATCGGCCTTGGCCTGTGCGCATCAGCCAGGCGACATCGGCCAACGGTAGGCAGTATCAGCCAAGGCCTCCACGCATCAACGTAGCGTGTGCACATCGGCTGGGCGACATCGGCCGTGGCCTGTGCGCATCGACTAGACGACATAGGCCAACGACAAGCAGCATCAGCCAAGGCCTGCACGCATCTGACTTGGTATGTGCGCATCGGGTAAAGCGACGTCGGCCAACGGTAGGCAACATCAGCCAAGGCCTGCACTCATCAGCCGTGGCATGTGCGCATCGGCTGGGCGACATCGGCGTCGGCCAATGGAAGGCAACATCAGCTAAGGCTTACAGGCATCTGATGTGGCATGTGCGCATCGGGAAAGAGACGTCGACCAAAGGTAGGCAACATCAGCCAAGGCCTGCACGCATCAACAGTTACGTGTGCGCATCGGTTGGGCGGTATTGGCGTCGGCCAACGACATGCGACATCAACCACAGCCTGCATGCATCAGACGTGGCATGTGTGCATCTGGAAAATGATATCGACCAATGGCATGCAACATCAGCCAAGTCCTGCACGCATTAGTCGTGGCGTGTGCACATCGAATAGGTGACTTCGGTCGGGTCTTGCGCGCATCAGCTAGGCGACATCGGCCGTGGCCTGCGCGTATCGGCCAGGTGACATCAGCCAACGGTAGGCAGTATCAGCCAAGGCCTGCACGCATCAACCATGATGTGTGCGCATCGGCTGTGGCCTGCGTGCATCGGCCAAGCGACGTCGACCATCGACAGGCAGCATCAGCCAAGGCCTGCACATATCTAACATGGCATGTGCGCATCGAGTAAGCGATGTCGGCCAACGGCAGACAGGATCCGCCAAGGACTGCACGCACATGTGTGCATTGCCTGGGTGACATTGGCGTTGGCCAACGATAGGCAGCATCAGCCAAGGTCTAGATGCATATGACGTGGCCTGTGCGCTTCGGGCAAGCGACATCGGCCAATAACAGGTGGTATCGGCCAAGCGACATTGATCGTGGACTACTTGCATCGGCCGTGGCCTGTGCACATCGCTCAGCCGACGTCGGCCGTTGACTTTCCGCATCAACCGTGGCTGTGCGCATTGCTCAGCCATCGTTGTGCATAGCTTGCCCACATTACCCTTGGCCTACACACAACGGAGTTGATGTCGGATGTTGCCTGCCCGCATCGCTTTTGGCCTGCACACAACGGTCAGCTGAGGACGTGAGCTGCCACTATCGTTCGTGGTCTGCACACATCGGTCAGCTGACGTCGGACGTGGTCTGCCAGCATTGTCCGTAGTCTGCACACATCGGTCTGCCGATGTTGGACCTGGCCTGGCTGCATCATCCGTGTCCTGCACAGTTTGGTCAGCCGACGTCGGACGTGGCCTTCCCGCATCATCCATGGCTTGCACTTGTTAGACGAGTTACGTCGCATGCGGCGACATTGGTCGATGTCTAGTCGACAACATGTGGATTTCCATGCCGTACACAAATCAAAAGAGTGTGAAACACCCTTCATGTATAACAACATATTCATCTATTTTCCATCATCTATTCTCAATGTTTCCGCCTGACGTGGTTCATTCGTACCAATCTTCAGTACTTTTACGGTTCGTACGATATTAAAACATCTTTTATTTGTACAAATATGTACTATATTATTAGTTTCACATGTTTAGAAGTGTTTTCGAGCATTTTCATATTTTTCCAACTTTTATTCATTTTTTTAAATTTATTTTTACGATTTTTTATTTTTTACGTCACATTTTAAAAATTAATTTTTTTTATGAAATTGTTGAATTTAAGGTTACTATATTTATTTGTGAATTTTTGGCGTTACTTTTATATGTTTTATTTCATATTTTTCCTATTTTTTATTAATTAATTACACATGCCTACACCTAGAAGTTCTAAGCGGAGCAGTGCATATGTCCTACACATATACTTGAAAGGGATCTGCTTATTGTGAAAGGCTCTATCGTTACTTACTTTTCGAACAAACTGCAGACTTTTAGTAATCCCGTTTCAATAGACACTTTTGCCAATTGTAACCCTGACTATCTTGGATGAGCTATGGTAATTCAGTAGGCCATGCATCAAATCATCTTCTCATTAAGTTGTTTTGCACTGCCTTGTATACTTCTGTAGCTATTCTATTTTAGTATCATAGAGAAACAACTTGATTAAGTGGAGTTTCCCCATTTCGGAAGTTTTTTCGTAGTAGCCAATCTGGTCCTACATATAATTCACAAAATGGAGCTACATCCTTAGATATGATGTTTGCACCGATAATTGTATTTCAATCAACCTTGGTCACCATCACCCTCAAGTAGAAGTAGTACTTTGATTGGGAAACCAGATGCAATTCTAAAAATTACCTCATAGGTTCTCTATTATTGGAAGAACTGCTTTAATGTGTCTTCTAAGTTCAATTTTCTTCCATTTGGCCAGTTCCGTTTCGCACTTTGATGAGTTCACTCACAGTGGTGACATTGGGAGTACATGTGTATGTCTGTTTCTTTATTCCCTCTTTTTTATGTTTGGAAAAGCAGCAACATATGGAGAGCTGCTTATTTACTCTTTAAAAAGTAGGAAATTGGAAAAAGAGGTATGTGCTTCGTAATTAAACAATATAAGGTTATCATTTATTTTCTTTATCATAGTTAACATTATTATATCTCTTGGACCTCTTAGTTCAATTCTGGAGAAAACTCTACTGGTGGAAACTTTGCAAATGTCTTTGTAGACTCAACTTATTTTAATCTTCTTTTCCAGACCTAGAACTCCATTGGTATGTTGAATATTTGTATATGATTTTGATGTTGTGTATAAGTTTCACTTGAACTTACAACTTGCATAGGAACCAACTTCATGGCTATTGGGATCGAATGTTGTTGTGGTTGACCCTCTTAGGAAAGGACTGGACTCGTCCTTGGTGAAGGAACTACGGCACATCTCAACACTGGAACTCAGAACATCTAAAAGGTGGAGCGAAGGGAAATTTTACGAAGTAAATCAGTTGCTATATTTGTTATGAAAATTCACGATCATTGATGAACTACAACATTTGAGGATGTACCTGTCATTCACGTATGTTTTATTTGTTATGTTAGACCTGAAAAGGTCAAAGACGAGAAGAGACCATGGATCTTGCGTGCCAGAGAAGATTCAATTCAAATTGAAAGCACAATTGTACATGAGGAAAATCAATCATTGCCTCAAATGCTTATCTATATTAGCTGTGGTTGGGAACATTTTAAACAGGTATATGTGGCCTTCAAATCCATATTAGAAAATTTCGATTGAGATGCTGCTCTTTGATCTTTCTGGAGAAAATTAAATGAAAGGTGTCAATTAAGTCATGGTTTGGTTTTTGGTGACACTTTGACCAAGAAAGGTTCAAATTCACTTTAAAATGTAATTAAGTAAATCTGGGACCAAATTAACATTTTCAAAACTTTCTAATCTTTTATAAATTACAAAAAAAAACATTTCATTTTTCAACTTTTATAATTCTATCCAAACCATTTTTAAAAAAGTAAAAGAAAATAAAATTTTCTCTTCTTCTTTTTCCTTAGAAAATTCGAAAATCCAACTATCAAAAAAAATATTCTCCCCCATTATCTTATCTTCCTCCTCATCTCCGGCCGTGATTCTCTCCTCTTTCTGAACTAAAGATTGTGTTCGACTTTAAAATGGGTAAGTCATTTTTTTGAAAGATTTTACAATTTTTGAACAATACTAAGTTTTTTTCTTGGGTTAATGAACAATAGATCATTCTATAGATGTAAAAATTGAATAATGGTGTAATGGTACCTATTATTTATTATTTTTGAAAGAAAATCAACAAACCTAAAAAAGCCCTAATTTTAAGGAAATGTATATGTATTGTTAACATTCAGTGAAAGGTCATTTTTTGTTGCTTTTGTTGTTCTTTTCGTGACCATTTTGTTCATATGATTTTAGAAAAATAGTCTTGTTCAGTTGTCCAACATATATTTCATTTGTTGAAAGATGTGTCGTATGTTGCTACATTTTTGTGATATGTTGGTATATATTCCAACAGAGTTGTTATATGTTGGTACATATCACCTATGTGTTAGGGCAACAAAATTGTCTTCTGTAGTAACAGAAGATTCATATGTGGCACATGAAGATTCATTTGTGGCCACAGAAGATTCATTCGTGGCAACAAAAGGTACATCTGTGGCAACAAAATGTCCATCTGTGTCAACATAAGTATAAATTACTACCCATTATTGTTTTATAATCAATTGTAAACTCTCAACCTTTTTTTATTTACCTTGTAGATGAAATGATACAAGAAGCTTCTTCCATGACAACAACTCAATCTTTTATTGGTGTTGCTTCCTCTTCTAATATCAAATGCTCTTTTTGTCTATGTGAAGAATGTGAGCAGCAACATGATTATCTTATTAGTCGTGTTAAAGAACTCACTGATATTTTTAAAGAAATGACTTATACTATTGATGTCCATACATCCAAGAAGATTTCACAGCCTTTGAAGTGTAGAAGGTTGAAAAAATTTATTTCCCAATCACTATCTATAATTAGTGAAAGAAAAAAATCAATAACTAAGGAAGAGGAGAAGGAGAAGAAGAAGGAGAAGGAGGAGAAGGAGGAGGAGGAGAAGGAGAAGGAGAAGGAGAAGGAGAAGGAGAAAGTGAATAACAAAGTGAAAGAAAAAGAGAAAAACAAAGAGAAGAAAGTCGAAGTCGTCAGTTGTGATGTGAAGAAACAATATCTATTTGAAGGTTTTAACATTGACGGTGAGGCTCCAATTGAACTAATGTCATCTTTCTCTCAATGGATAAATGAGGGTCTTTACAAGCATCATGCAAAAAAGTAAAGTCGTTCAACTATAATTAGTATTTATTCTTGTTGTCCACTAAATAATTATTTATAATGATCACACAATTGCAGAAGAGACAAGGACGATCACTACTTAGCCAATTGCTCGAATCTTGAGTTCAAACAATTGGATTTTGTAGTTGCATCTCCAAAGAAGAAGGATTGGTTCTACGTAATGTCTCAACCCAATGCCCACTTTTATGTTTTGATTAAGACATGAAAACATACAAATAAATTAATATGGAAAATACACTTGTTGATGCATATGTGCAGCATGTGGATGTCATTTAATACTATTTGTGGAAGAAGTCAAAGCAACAGAGTCATTCTAAATATTGATATACCACTACTAATTGTTTTTCAAAACATACATTGGCAATGCTAGTGCTGTTCTTGAATATGAGGATAAAATCGTTGGCATTATCAAAGGGTTTGGTATACCTGCTGGACTGCCTTGGCACCTCACAAATGATGTTTATGTCCCTGTAAATTGTAATGGGGAGTTTTATTGGGTCTTGGCAGTCATTGCATTGAAGGAACGGTGCATAAAGGTGTATGATTCGATGTCCTCATCTAGGACTAGCAAAAATTTGTGCTCCGAGATTCAAAAGTTGTCTACAATGTTGCCAAAGTACCTTGAATCCAACAGATTTTTTGAGCAAAAAGACAACTGGTCAGTTGTCATGACCCGAGTCTACACCTTGGAAGCGACACGACATACTCGACCCCGAAGGGGTTTTATACAAGGCCTCATAACATTCATAACATAAGATACTTAGAAATAGTGATAAATTAAAACTTTCTTTAAAACCATTCAATCAAAATACTCATTTAAAAACGATCAAAATAGCGGAAGTTTATTGTCTCACATGGCCATCTTAGACAAAAATTTAAACAAAAGTAGGGACACGCCCCTTTACAATAGAAATCTTAACAATAGTCTAAAAACATGAAAGAACTAGAAACATTAAAAGTCCTAGTCCTCGATCTATGAGGACATACCAAAAGATGTCTTGGAAGAACTCTAATCCAAGCTTCGACTAGGGAGAATCAAATTGAGTGCCAATCCCTATACTTCACAAAAGTAAAGGAAATATGGGTTAGCACAATTAAGTACTAAGTATGATAGACATGCAAAAACATGCTTAAAACGGACATTTATTTGAAAATCATGCTTTTATGCCATTTTGGTAAAACTTCATGAACAATAGTAATAGAGGCATAATATAAGTCACAACTAACATTCAAGTCACATTTGAACATACTCAACATATAAACCATTACCTTCACATAAGCCTTCACTTCAAGTAACCCTCAAGCTATACCTTGTGCAATGTATGGATAGCGTCCCATACCACCATCCACACTAAAGTACCACCTTAAGGTCACCAAAAGTGAACATACCATTCAACCTTTCCATCTTCACACCATAGTCATACATAAGAGACATAAACACTTCTTAAGTCATATCAATACATAAGGACCATCACCTAAGACAACCCCCAAGTCATACTTGTGCAATGTGCAAGTAGCATCCCATACTACTACTCACACTAAGTACTCCTTTGAAGTCACCATAAGCAAGGCACATTCATATACCACAAGTCATAACAAGGAAGTAACTCACAATACAATCCAAGTATAGCATGCATCATATCATTTAAGCATAAGTCACATTCTTCATTAACTTCATTACATTAAGAGCATCTTCAGTCATTAGACATTAGATCAACATTCTTCATTTGCATCATCATAAGAGCATATTCATTACACTTAACATCATAAAGGAACACACCACGACCTCTCTCAAAGCCTACTTGTGCAATGAATAGATGACGTCCCATACCACTACCCACACTAAGTAGAGCATTCTTAAGAAGCCATAGTTCATTAACATTCTTTGTGGGGGTAAGCCTTAACCGACATAGACCATGTGAGCAATTCATGGAATCTCAGTGTCACCCTCACCGGATAAGGGATTCCTACTTACCTAAGGTAGGACCATTTTTTTTAGCTTAAGTGGATCCACTAGCTAGACCTATGTGGGCACATAGTTTATGGGATATGGAGATTTCTACTAGATACCCCGCCTCCACTAACATATGAGTATCCATCTCAAGAGATTGCTACTAAGTGCCCCGCCTCAACTCACGTATGAGCACCCATCTCAATCCATATCCACTCGGTGCTTAGCATTATTCCCCACAGAGTATTTGACATTCATTACATTCGTTCATTATTATGGGATAACAAATTGCTACTAGTTACCCTGCCTCAACTAACGTATGGGCATCCATCTCAAACCCAACATTCATTCATTGGAAAGCTCATAGATTCAAAGATGAGAATAGCCTTTCACCTAGGAATCCCATATTGTGAGAAAATCCTTTAACAACATGTCTTTTCATTCATTAGAGTACAATTGAGAAAAGCCTTTCAATAAGTACTTCATCATTAACATAATCATAGAACTTCATTCATCATTCATTCATGAGTGTGTGTGTATGTGAGAATAGCCTTTCACATATATCATCATCATTCATAAGGTTAATTGAGAATATACTTTCAATCACCACATACTACATTCTAAACATGATCATCATTCATTCATTTAGATCACACACAAATACTTCATATCATAATTATACATAGATCCTTCATATATATAGAGGTACAATGAAGATATCTATCAATTCAATACCACAATATACATAGTAAGTAAACACCTCCACCTTTCAAGTGGATCAATAGATCAAGCACAATTCTACTACAACAAGTAATTTGGTCATAACTTGCCCTTTCAAGGCCATGATCAAAAGTCACCAACACACCAACAATTTACTACAATCAAGGCTGTATAATGATACAATTCAACAATCTAACTCAATTTAGGTTCAACATTCATTCATGATCAACAAACCCACTTCATAAGGCACAATTTAGGAATTGAGATAATTCATGGGTTCATAGAGAATTTTCATCATAAATCATCAATTAAACACTAATACAATCATAATTTATCATTAGAAACCATTTGAAAACGTTTGATGAAAGAACCCATGAGATTGAGTAAAACCCTAGATTTTTCATACTTTGAAATCACCTTTGAATTGGCTCCTTGAATGAAAAGTTTGACAAGGATCAAGACTACCATACCTTGCTATTGATTCCCACGAAATTCCCTTGAAAACCCTTTGAAAACCTTGAATATTTGACCTTGAGAGCTTGAAGTCTTCACCTCCAATTGAGGTTTCTAGAGAGAGAGCTTTTGGAGGGGAGGGGAGTTTTTGATTTGGGGTTTTGAAATAATGAAATCTAAAATATGTTTTAATACTTTTAATACTCTTAACATACTTTAATAAACCCAAAATAACTGTCCAAACACTTAACTAAACTAATTAGCTAATTACCAAACAACCGCTCATTTGGCAGAATAAAATCTGCAGATTGCAGGGGCCATCTACGAACCACCCACCTACGGTCCGTAGGTGGGACCACGGGACGTACTGTCCAACCGTGATTTGGTTCAGAGGCTCTCATTTAGGGGTCTTGACCTATGGAGGTCATCCACGGGGCATGGATGGACCTACGATGCGTGGTCCCCTTCCGTAGGTTACCAAACTTTTGACAACTTTTTGGTTTCAAGGGGTCTTGTGGGTTAGGCTTAGGGTCCTCCTCAAGGACCCCTAGGGTGGTCCATGGGGAGTCGTACCTATATACTTAAAACAACTAGTAATAATGGTCCCCGATCCTAACTTAATTAATTAGTAATTTACCAAACTATCCCCCACTTAGGCCGAACCTAGGCAGCATTACAGGTGTGATCCATGGACACCAATCCACGGGGATTGGATGGGTCCACGGACCATCCTGGCTGCCCGTTATTTGGTCCAGAGAGGGGTAATTGGGGGACCAGCCTGGGGAGACTAAGTCTTGAACCACGGCTCCTAACCACGGAACGTGGTTCCATCCACGGCTCGTGGGTGCCCAAGTGTGGTTCAAGCTGTTTTTGACAGCTTTTTTGACCTTCCCTTGGGTCCTCCTCATGAACCCTTGGGGGGAGGGGGTCCTAGGGGGTCGTGCCTTGACGTTTAGGCACTAGAACCCTAGTACTAAGTTAGGAAAATTATTTTAGGACTTTAACCTTACGCTTTAACTTCGTTAAGCTACTAGACTACACGTTAGGCTCTAGCTTAGGTAATTAGATTTCCGGGGTGTTACATTATCTCCCCCTTGGGAACATTCGTCCCCGAATGATGACCAAGACACCAAAGTAAGTTAGAAACTCTGGACTAACAACCCAACATGCATGAAACATAAAAAAATGTGCAAAACTCACAAATGCACTATTCACAACTTGCACTATTCAAAAGGAGGAAACTTCAACTCCATTTCACAACATGGCCAAAGCAATACAAGAAAGTAGGAACTACATCTACTAACTCAATATGAATGCAACTAATCAATTCACATAAGCATGGGAGGGACTACCTTCTCCACATCAAGAAATCTCATTACAACAATATAGAGCCAATGTGCCATTTCATCAAAACACAATTAAGCATGTTCATCAATTTACCTCATGAAGTCATAAATGTAATCATCATATAAAAATGCAAATCAACATGTGGAACATAAACATCATAAAAACTCAATATATATACTAAACATGAATTCTCACAAGAACATGCACAACATAGGGAAATCATGGAAATTCATGCAACACACATGACTCCCAAAATACTAAACTTAATAGGAACTATTTACCTCATGCTTGAATAGGAGTAGAAGGAAAAATATGAGGGTAGTGGGACATCATATCGGCCTCGGCCTCCCATGCAGCACCCTCAACAAGGTGGTTCCTCCAAAGAACTTTAACAGAGGCTACTTCCTTGTTTCTCAACCTCTTCACTTGCCGGTTTAAAATCTCAACTGGTACCTCTTCAGAAGAAAGGTTATCATCAACTCCTAATCCCTTTAAAGGAAGGATGGATATCGGATCACCAATGGACTTCTTGAGCATGGAAACATGAAATACCGGGTGATTCGGAGTCAACTCATTTGGCAAGTCCACTTCATATGCTACTTTTCCAACACGTTTCAAGATTTGGTATGGGCACACATACCGGGGACTAAGTTTCCCCTTCTTGCCAAACCTCATCACACCTTTCATAGGTGAGATTTTCAAGTAGACCCAATCACCAACCTCAAATTCAAGATCCCTTCTTCTATTGTCGGCATAGGACTTTTGCCGACTTTGGGCCGTCTTCAACCTCTCTCTAATGAGTTGAACTTTTTCAATGGCATTATAGACTAGTTCGGGACCAATTAGAGCAAACTCACCTACCTCAAACCACCCAAACGGAGATCTACACCTTCTCCCATAAAGTGCTTCAAATGGAGCCATGGCAATGCTAGAGTGGTAACTATTGTTGTAGGCAAATTCTATCATGGGAAGATGGTCGTCCCAATTACCCTTGAAATCAATCACACACGCCCTCAACATGTCCTCTAGGGTTTGAATGGTCCGTTCCGCTTGACCATCCATTTGAGGGTGGAAAGCGGTACTAAGTTTAACATTGGTACCAAGTCCTTGTTGAAATGCCTTCCAAAAATGTAAAGTAAATTGAGCACCCCTATCCGATATGATAGACAAAGGAACCCTATGTAACTTCACTACCTCCTTGATGTACAACTTAGCATTATCTTCCGCTGAAAAAGTAACCTTGACGGGAATGAAATGGGCTGATTTAGTCATCCTATCAACAATGACCAAAATAGAATCATGTTGCCTTCGAGTACGAGGCAAACCCACAACAAAGTCCATATTCACCTTCTCACACTTCCAAGTGGGAATAGTTATATCTTGGACCGAACCTCCCGGTCTTAGGTGTTTGGCCTTGACTTGTTGGCAATTTGGACATTTGGGCACAAAGCCCGCTATATCCTTTTTCATTCCATTCCACCAATAGACTTCCCGTAGATCACGGTACATCTTGGTTGCTCCCGGATGAATACAATATCGTGAACCATGAACCTCTTCCAAAATTCACTCTCTTAGGCCATCAACATCCGGCACACACAACCTACCTTGGTACCTATGCACCCCATCTCCCCCTTGGGAGAAAACTTCGACGGACTTGTTGAGAACCGATTCTTTCAACTCCATCAATATAGGATCAAGATGTTACTTAGACTTCACATCAACCACAAAGGATGATTTGGAACTATGATGAACCAGGAATCCACCCTTGGTGGAATCCACTAATTGGACACCTAATCGGGCCAATCTATGCACATCCCGAACCAATTCCTTCTTCTCATCTTCTACGTGAGCCACACTACCCATGGACAATCTACTTAGGGAATCCGCAACTACATTAGCTTTGTTGGAGTGGTATAGGACACTCATGTCATAATCTTTCAAAAGCTCTAACCACCTTCTTTGTCGGAGATTTAAGTCTTTTTGGCTAAACACATATTGAAGACTCTTGTGGTCGGTGAATACATCTGCATGGACCCCATATATGTAGTGTCTCCAAATTTTCAAGGCAAAGACCACCGCTACTTGTTCGAGATCATGAGTTGGATAATTCTTTTCATGGATCTTGAGTTGCCTTGAAGCATAGGCAATCACCTTACTATGTTGCATGAGGACACACCCCAACCCTACTCTCGAAGCATCACAATATACCACGAATCCGTCGGTACCCTCCGATAAGGTCAACACCGGAGCGGAGGTGAGTCTATCCTTCAACTCTTGAAATCTCTTCTCATAAGCCTCCGTCCACTCAAATTTGGACTTCTTTTGGGTTAGGGCCGTTAATGGAGAAGCAATGGATGAGAAGACCTCAACAAATCTCCTATAATACCCGGCCAAACCCAAAAAGCTTCGAATGTCTATGGGACTTAGGGGTCTAGGAAAACTTTTAACCGCGTCCATCTTCTTAGGATCAACTTCTATTCCCATGCCCGACACAATATGACCAAGGAAAGCAACCGACCTTAGCTAAAAGTCACACTTACTAAACTTAGCATATAGTCGGTGGTCCTTAAGGACTTGCAATGCCATCCTCAAATGGTCCTTATGTTCACCCTCACTTCTCGAATAGATCAATATATTGTCTAAACACCATATTCATTAGGTCCATGAATGCCGTCGGGGCATTTGTTAACCCAAAAGACATAACCACAAATTTGTAGTGACTGTACCGGGTTCTAAAGGCCGTCTTAGGAAGGTCACACCCTCTTACCCTTAGTTGATGGTAACCCGAACGAGGATTTATTTTGGATAAAAGGTAGCCCCTTGGAGTTGATCAAACAAATCGTCAATCCTAGGAAGTGGATACTAATTCTTTATAGTGACCTTGTTCAATTGGCGGTAATCAATACACATCCTAAGGGACCCATCTTTGTTTTTCATAAATAATACCGGTGCACCCAGTGGAGATATGTTTGGTTGAATAAAACCCTTATCTAGCAAATCCTTGAGTTGTGCCTTCAATTCCTTCAATTCGGCCGGAGCCATCTGGTAAGGGGGGATAGATATGGGTCGTGTATCCGACATTAGATCAATGCCAAAGTCTATTTCCCATTCGGGAGGAATACCGAGAAAGTCATTGGGGAAGACTTCCGGATATTCCCTCACTACGAGGACCGACTCCAAAGGAGGAGTCTCGAACTCAAGGTCCACAACCCTAACAATGTGATACATGCACCCCTTTGAGATCATTTTACAAGCTTTTAGACATGAAATGAAATGGCCTCTAGGGATAGAGTTTCCCCCTTTCCATTCTAAGGTAGTTTCATTAGGGAATTGAAACTTTACCATCCGAGTTCTACAATCAATGGACGCAAAACAAGCATGTAACAAATCCATCCCCAATATGACATCAAAGTCCAACATATATAATTCTACCAAAGTGACTCTATGAGACAATAAAATGGGACAACCCTATAAACTCTTTTAGCTACAATGGAGTCACCCACCGGGGTAGAAACCGAAAAGGATTCTTCTAAGAAATTGGGGAGTATATCAAATTTCATAGACACTAAGGGAGAAACAAAAGATAAAGTGGCACCGGGGTCTAATAATGCATAAAAATCAGTGTAAAATACTTGCAACATACCGGTAACAACATCCGGAGACCCCTCTTGATCACTTTGTGATTGGACAGCATAAAAGCGATTCTTCTTGGGAGCATCGGAATTTGAGCCACTTGGACGGACTTGCTTTCCCTCTATTCCTTGAACCTTTAGCATAGGATAATCTCTCTTCATATGATCAATCTTCCCACAACTAAAGCAACCATACGTGCCAACTAGGCATTTACCTTCATGTTTCTTGCCACACTTTGCACAACTAGGTCTTTCAACATAAGAGCCACCCCTATTGCCTCCTTGAGGCTTAGAGTTAGAAACCCTATCTTTGTTGGCCTTGGTGCATTGGAGGAGACTTGGTTGGAAAACCTCTTTTTGAATCTTGGTTTGTTTTGAACCTCAAACTTACCCTTGTAAGAATTTCCATCCTCGGCCCTAGGCCTCTTCACATCCCTATTCATTTTCTTGAGTTTTGTCTCTTCAATTTGTTGAGTGTATATCATGAGCCATGAGATATCCATATCATGATGGAGCATTGCCGTACGACATTCCTCTTCAACCAAATCGGACACCCCCATCACAAACATATTCATCCTAGCCCTTGAATTGGCCACCAATGTTGGAGCATACTTGGATAGTTGGGTGAATTTTAGAGAGTACTCCTTCACACTCATACCCCCTTGACGGAGGTTCATGAATTCCACCAACTTTTGTTCCTTCAACTCTAGGGGGAAACTCCTTTCAAGGAAGGCCATCTTAAACACTCCCCAATCAATCAGGCCCGCTCTCACGGGTCTGTCATCCCTCTATTTCTCAAACCATACTTGATCTACGTCCTTCAATTGGTAGGCGGCTAGTTCCGCCTTTTCTTGAGAAGATACTCCCATGGAATCCACCACCTTAAACACTTGATCTATAAAGCTTTGTGGGTCTTCGTCCATTTTAGAGCCATAGAAGGTAGGGGGATTCATCCTTGTGAAATCCCTAATTCTTGAAGCGGGTGTACTTGCATTGGGGTTCACACAAGCTCTAGCATCCCTAGTGACTTGAGCCATCATAGCTTCGGCTTGGGTCGCCATAGCTTGAGTTTGGGCCGTCATGGCTTGGGTTATCATTTGTATAGAGGCCCTAAATTCAGCTTGAGTCACATTTGCCGGATCAACTGGAGCTTTCTCACCTAGAGGAACTTGAGGACCTTGAGGAGGAAATCTCTCATCATTAGCAATCTTCTCTTCCATTCTTCTTGCGGCCGCCTTCTTGTATTCATATTCCTATATGCATAAGAAAAGGGTTAGGAAAAGGACACCCATAGAGTTACAACTCTAAAGCACCACTAAAGAGTAGTGAAAGAAGTGAAAAGTTCCTAAACATCTTATAGCCTCTCATTCATAAGTGTGGCGCGCTTCATCCTCATGAACAAGACTCTACTAGACGTGGTTTATGAGACATCAACCTAATTATTATCCCAAAACCTTATGCTCTGATACCAAGTTTGTCACGATCCAGGGCTACCCCCTAGCTGTAACATGGCGTACTCGACCCCGAAGGGGTCTCATACAAGCCTCTAGCATCATCATAACATAAAACATAGAAATAATGCGGAAAATTTTAAACTTTTACAATCGAAGTTCAACTTCACTTTTCATATACGAAAATTACGAGAATCTAGACTTTGTCTCATACACCATCTAAAACATACGAATACAAAGTTTGGGACTTATCCCTTTACATCAACAAAGTCTCAATATAAGAGAAGTACAATATGAACTATAAAATGGGAAATCCGTCCTCGAACTTGACGACTCACCACCACTTGGAGATAAGCAATCCAAGTCTTCTTCAAGAAAGGATAGTGTATGTCACCTAGCCAGAACCTACACTTATCAAAATGTAGAGGAAGAAAGGGTTAGCACAAATATGTACTAAGTATGGAAACATGCATAAAAGCCTTGAAATATGATGAAAAGGACAATTTAGTTGAAAAACATGCACTTGTCAAGTTTGGAAACCAACATGCGTTTACAATGTACAACACAAGCCAAAATCACATTCATACGCAATTCATAGTAAAGCCATAACCTTAGTAACCCCAAAGAAACACTTGTGCAATGTATGGTTGGCATCCCATAATACCAACCCTACTAAGTATTCCCTTAAAGCTACCTTGGTCATTAATATCATCTTTAAACCTCATTATAATCATTAGTCACAAATAAGGAATAGTCATGTACAATACTTGAACACAAGGAAAGTCATTCCTAACAACTATCCATTCAATAAACATGCATACCTTTTATACCTCATCATAACACAAAGGAACCATCCTATAACCTCCTACTAAGTCTACTTGTGAAATGTAGAAGTGAAGTCCCATATCCCCTGTCACGCCCCGAGCCTACACCTTGGACGTGGCCGGCGCTCGAAGACCATTGCTGGCCCCAAGTGAACCCTTGGCCTGACTTTCTTAACTCAGCAGAAACCTAACTCAATAGAATAACTCCATGCAATGAAAGGTCATAAAACAACCCAACTGATAAAATCTGGCCAAAAAGGCAACTTGAATCTCAAAATAGAATATTTACATAGATACGTAGATAAGAGACTCAAAACTAACTGATTGACTGTCTATGAAGCCTCTATAACACTGAGATGGATGTTGGGACAGACCCCACAACATCCTAATAAAGCAAAACTAAGAGAACAAAATAATCGAGTCCTCCGAAATGCAAAGAGGCTCACCACTGACTCTGGAGTGCTCAACTGGATCAACGGCGTGCTGGATGCTGATCCTGGGTACCTGCGTCTGC
>JAJONT010030404.1:0-15038 GCA_029582345.1 Solanum oplocense x Solanum tuberosum | reverse complement strand
TCCGAACGGATTCTCACAGGGAAATACTAAGGAGGAATCGATAGGGGAAGAGTGAAGAAGGGGTGGGTAGGGTGTATAGAGTTCTTTTGGCGATTAAGGAAAGAAAGTGGGTGTACGCGCCGCACGGGGTTAAAGGATAAAGGGGAAGATCTATATTTATATCTATACTATCTTGAGAAAATTAAATGAAAGGTGTTAATTGAGTCTTGATTTGGTTTTTCGTGACACTTCGACCAAGAAATGGTCAAATTCACTTTAAAATGTAATCAAGTTAATTTAGGATTAAATTAATATTTTTAAAATTTTCTAATCTTTTATAAAAGGCGAAATGGTATGATGGACTCTTGTATTTGTATGAGTTTGTATTCTTAACTCTTACTGTTTGTCAACTGGACCCTTAAACTCAATAAAACTCAATATTTTAAGTCATTCTGATCATTGACCAAGCTTATGTGGCAATTTCATTATTGAGTTGGCACCAACACATGATTCCACGCGTAGAAGGAGCGTGAACTCCAAATTTAGACAAAAAATGTTATTTTTTAATAAAAACACCAAAATAAAAGAAAATTAAAAAAAGGGAAAAAGGAAAAATATACCCCCGAACTATCAAAAATGGTATACAAATACCCTTCGTTATACTATTGAGACACTAGAGCCCCTGCCGTCCAAAAAGTGGAACATTTATGCCCTTCACTCTAACGGACGGACACGTGTCGCCATCCTATGCATCTACCCTTATTATTCACCAAATTCTATACCCACAAAAAAACCCCACCTGAATTAAAAAAAAAAAACCCACCCAAATAACCCACTAACCTCCCCCCCCCTTTTAAGCGAACCAAACAATTTCATTGATTACCAAAGCAAAAGTAAAGTGATGCTTGAATCCAAATTTCACAAGGTATAAGCGCAGCTACGGGCCACCACTGCGACCGCCACCACGATGGCCATAGTCATCGTCATCCTCATCTGAATCATCGCAGCTTCTATACACATCATCAAAGTCCTTTGATTTCCGGTAACAACTGTACAAGTATGGGATGCATGGTTCGTCGGAGCTGAAAGTGATGAGCGTATGAGGTGAGAATGATGTGTGTGAAGTTTTCTGGAAATATTAGTATTGTTGCGCCGGTGCACCAGAAAACTATTCCATAAGAATAGTCATGTGCCGACGGCACATTTGTTACACGTATTGGGCGAGTGAGATTTTTTTCGGACAGATTCCGATAAAATCATCTTCATCGGCGGCGGCAGCGACGGGGCGGAGGAGATGGCGGTGAATGAGATTTTTGAGTGAAATTTTATTGTTTAAGCCTTGAAGCCTAGATAGAAAAGCCATGGCTGCTAAAATTGTTTAGCTCTCTAAAACCATAGCTTCTCCCCATCCTCTAATTCGTCCTTAACTTCTTGTACAATCACATCATCTTCTTCTTCTCCACTCAAATCTGAGTTGCTATCCCACTCCATCACGAGATTCGCCCCTGTATATCTTCTTCTTCTTCACCCATCCTCATGTTTGAACTTGAATTCAAAATCAAATGTTTACCCTTCCTTTCAATTGTGTTTTTAGGTTTTTTTGAGGAAATAAAATGAGTAGTCGGCAAAATTGCGTGAGATTTTTGAAGAATAAAACAGAGGATCAAGGCATGTATTCACCGCTTTGGAGTGGGTAGAGAGAATTTGGGGGTATTTTGGTTGGTTTGGGTATATTATTTGGGTGGGTCTTTTTAATTCGGGTCGTGGGTTTACAATTTGGTGAATAATAAGGGTAGATGCATAGGATGGCGACACGTGTCCGTCCGTTAGAGTGAAGGGCATAAATGTTCCACTTTTTGGACGGCAGGGGCTATAGTGTCTCAATAGTATAACGAAGGGTATTTGTATACCATTTTTGATAGTTCGGGGGTATATTTGTCCTTTTTCCCTTAAAAAAAATTACTTCTTTCTTCTTTCCCTCCCAACCCACCCCATTTCTCTTTCTTTCTCTAATTACCATTACCTTCTTCCCCATCCAACCCCCATTACTTTCTTCCCCCCCCCCTTCCCAACCATCTAAAAGTTCTCTTTTCTTTCCTTTTTTTCATATTTTCTTTCTTCCTAGAGAAACGAAAATGTGTTGTTATGGTAGATTTGTTTTCCTTTCCTTTTTTTTGGGTTATTTACAATCCATAAGGTGACAAAGATTCAATAGTCTTGAAGGATGAAAAGTGATTGTTGAATGTCTCTGTGATATTAGGTGAACGTGTTATGTAAAATTGTGTACAAATATTGTGATTTATTATGATATTTTATGGTGATTTATTGGCATTAATGGAGAAAAGAAATTTATGGTGATTCAAATAGATGATGTAAACGTTGGTAAAAAAATACTATTAGAGTTACGAATGTTAGAAACTTCGAGAAAAAATTGAATTATAATTTTTAAGAACTTGAAGAGTCAGGTTACAGTTATAGACAATGACCTTGAAGAAGAAGAAGAAAAGGTTAATGAAGATGGTGTTAATGGTGGTTGTGGGTTGAGGGAGGTGGAGGAGAGGTGAGAGAAATAACTATTTTATTTTAGTAGATAGAAAATTTATTATTCTTGTCTTTTATGGAATAACATTTTTGGTTAATAATTTAAAAATATTTATGAAATAATTTTGACATGGCATTATTATATCTGATGTCGATATGACATGTCATTTATGTAAGAGAGAGTGAGCTATACACATGGTTGGAGGGTTTAAAAGTCTCATTTTAATTGAGTTTAAGGGTTCAGTTGACAATGAGTCAAGTAGAAAGATTTAGAATACAACTTCATACAAGTACAAGAGTCCATCAGACTATTTCGCCTTTATAAAATACAAAAAAAACCACTATATTTGTCATCTACTTTAATTCTATTCAAACTATTTTTAAAAAAAAATAGCAAAAGAAAATAGAATTTTCTCTCTTCTTCTTCTTCTCTACTTCTTCTTCCTTAGAAAATTCGATCATTATCTCCCATTATCTTCCTCCTCATCTCTGGCCGTCACTCTCTCTCTCTTTCTGAAGTGAAGGTTGTGTTTGACTTAAAACGGGTAAGTCATTTTTTTGAAAGATTTTACAATTTCAAACAACACACTCTTGATACTAAGTTCTTTTCTTGGGTTAATGAACAAGAAACGTTCTATAGACTCTTTTTTTAATAATAGTGTAATGATACCTATTATTTTTATTTTTGTAAGAATATCGACAAACCCAAAAAAAATCCTAATTTTTTGGAAATGTATATGTGAAGAGTCATTTTTGTTTGTTGTTCAGTGAAGAGTCATTTTTGTTGCTTTTGTTTTTCTTTTTATGACCATTTTGTTCATATGATTGTAGAAATTTAGTTTTGTTCAGTTGTCCAACATTTTGTTCATCTTGTGCCGTATGTTGCAACATATTAGTGATATGTTGGTACATATTCCAACATAGTTATCATATGTTGAAACATGTCATATATGTGTTAGAGCAATATAATGATCATTTGTAGTAATAGGTTACCCATATATTGAAATAGAAGATTCATCTGTGTCAACAAAAGGTACAACTGTGGCAACAAAATGTTCAGCTGTATCAACATAAGTATAAATTGCTACCCTTATTATTTTATAATCAATTGTAAACTCTCAACCTTTTTTTATTTACTTGATAGATAAAATGTCACAAGGAGCTTCATTTGTGGCAATAACTCAATCTTTTATTAGTGATGCTTCATCATCTAACATCAAATGTTCTTCTTGTCGATGCAAAGGATGTGAGCAGCAACATGAATATTTTATTAGCCGTGTTAAAGAACTCATTAATATTTTTAAGAAAATGACATATAATATTGATGTCAATACATCCAAGAAGATTTCACAGCCTTTGAAGTGTAGGAGGTTGAAAAAATTATTTTTTCGATCACTATCCATAATTAGTAAAAGAAAAAATCAATGAATACTGCTCTAGTATCTTCCTCAATCGCAAAAGACAAGGGGAGAGAAAGAGAAAAAAGAGAAAGAGGAAGAGAAAGAGGAAGAGAAAGAGAAGAAAATCATCAGTTGTGATGTGAAGAAGCAACAATATCCATTTGAAGGTTTTATTATTATTTTTTATTTATTTTGTTGGAACAAATGTCAATTATGTTGGAAAGGAAGAAATGTGGTATCTATGACAACATATATAGTCTTTGTTGTAAAAAAACCACACAATTATCTGCATGTGCCCCAACAGAAAGGTGATATGTGACAACATATATAATCTCTGTTGTAAAAAAAATCACAGAATTATTTGCATGTGCCCCAACAGAAAGGAGATATGTGACAACATATGTCACTTTGAATTGTCATATGTTGCAACATTATATTGTCAAAATTCAAAAAAAATAATTAAAAAGGTAGAAAACAACCTTCATTTTCCCTTTCTCTTCTATAAAAGGTCGCTTCATATTCCAAATTTAATTTAATTTTACTAATTTCATTTTGTTTTCTTCTTTCCTTTCATCTCTCTTGTTTGTTTCTCCATTATTCTTCTTCACAGATTCAGTTGTTGTGAAATTTCTACAACACAAGTGTAATCTATTGTGATATTTTTTACAACAAGTCGTCGTTGTCCTCATCATTCCTAATTTATCATCGATGATAATGTTTGTAATTAATGATAATGTTTTATTTTATCTGTTATATTATGTTATATTGAGAACAAGTACAGTGTATGTGATGTTATGTTGCTTCAACCAATTTTCTTTTAACTCTATCTATCCACTACAGGGTCAAATATTGCTACATAAGGGTGATATAGTGCAACAAATGAGTCATCGCTACAGATAAGTCATATGTAGCAACATATGCCTTTTGACTCATCTGTTGCAACATTTGACTCATATGTTGCAACACATTTGTTGCAACATTTGACTCATATATTACAAAACATGGTCATCTATAGCAACATATGCCTCATTTGTTATAACATTTGACTCATATATAGAAACACATGGATCATCTTTAGCAACATATGCCTCATTTATTGTAACATTTGACTCATATGTAGCAATACATGGGTCATCTGTAACAACATATGCCTCATATGTTGCAATATTTGACTCATATGTTGCAACATATGGGGCATCTATAGCAACATAGGAGTCATTGTAGCAACAATAACTTACTGATGTTATGTTATGTTAAGAACAAGTAAAAATGTTAGAACAGAAGTGGAAAATTATGTTTATTTATTTTGACAACTATAATAATTTTCTTTTTGGTTGTACACAACTACATAATAATTTTTCATCTTTCACAGTATTCTTCTTGGTAATGCTTAAAAATAGAAAAAAAGTCCACAACAATCAACATGAATATTAGCTTTCAGTTGTTACAATATTTGGTCTTCTTCTTCTCTTTCATCACCCATTTGTTACTTCTTTTAATATGACTTTCATCATCAATTTCCAACTCCTTAATTCTCTTCGCCAATCTCAGAATAACGAACTTGGATCGTATATCAACATCTTCATGATCCCTCTATCTAAAAAGGTTGCATGCATTCACCTAAAATACACCACACATCACAAAGAAATTTAAATTAAACAAAGATCAAAATAAAGACAAACAATAGATCTCCAGACCAAGATGTAGAAATGTACATACACGATAGCGTGGACAAGATCAAAATCTTTGACCTGAATTATCCTTCGACCATGAAGTTTGCATTGAAAGTAAGTCTCCATGGTTGCGGCAGATTTTCACACCCAACATGGGATCATTCTCATCATTACAAATTTGATTTAATATTGCATTTGACATTATATCAAAAGTAACAAAAACAAACAAAACTCATTCATGAGATCTCTAGTACTAGCTATATTTAAAGAAATTCATTCTTACCCAACGACTATATTGCAAAATTAATGATATCATTGATTTGACAGAACATGACAGACGAATCTCTTATTTAATAATTTGATTTAACCAAACCAATCAATTAGTTGTGTGTTAAAAAACAAAGAACAGAACAGGCTGACGAAATAAATAACATCATTATATCTCATGAAAACCCTATCTTATCTTAAAATGAAAATGAAAACCCTAATTTAGATCCCTTCTAGAAATGAAATAATGGGCCGGTTGGATTAGTTTTAGAGGTTGCAACAGATGACAATTTGATGGATGGGTTAATCGATAAATTAAGCAATTTAGCAATTAAAAATGTCAAATTGGACCCTATTTAAGTACTTTGGATAATAATTAAGAATTAAAAATATTCTATAACACTTTGAACAACGATTTTCAAAGGTGTTATATAACTATCATATCGAATTACTTAGTCATTGTATGATAAACTAGTGGTATAATAGTATTTGTAAAAATAATTGATAGAATTGATGAAAGTTGTTGTATTAAATCATAATTTTGTACTTAGACATGTTATAGGACTATATATTAGTGTTACATGTTGTATAAGATCATAATTTAATTGAATTAATACAAAAAAATCACATGTTAGGTTATCCATATGTTGCAACATATGACAGATCTGCTGCAATTTCAACACAAAATTCAACATATTATCCAATAGAATGTACATCTGTTGCCACATATAACAATTTGATGGATGATTTTATCTATAGATTAAGAAATTTAGCAATGAAAAATTTCAAATTGGACCATATTTTAGTACTTTGGACCATAATTAATCAATAAAAAGATGTTATAACACTTTGAACAATAATTTCCTATGGTGTTATATAACTATCATATGAATTTACTTAGTCATTGTATGATGAACTAGTGATATAATAGTATTTGTAAAAATAATTGATAGAATTGATAAAGGTTATTGTATTAGACCATAATTTTGTACTTAGACATGTTATGAGACTATATATTAGTGCTACATGTTGTATTATGTCATAATTTAATTGAATTAATACAAAAAATCACATGTTAGGTTATACATATGTTGCAACATATGACATATTTGTTGCAATTTCAACACAAAATTCAACAGATTATCCAACAGAATATACATATGTTGCCACAGATAACAACATGATGGATGAGTTAATCTATAAATTAAGCAATTTAGCAATGAAAAATGTCAAATTGAACCATATTTTAGTACTTTGGACCATAATTAAACAATAAAAAGATGTTATAACATTTTGAACAACAATTTCCTATGGTGTTATATAACTATCATATGGAATTACTTAGTCATTGTATGATGAACTAATGGTATAATAGTATTTGTAAAAATAATTGATAGTATTGATGAAGGTTGTTGTATTAGCCATAATTTTGTACTTAGACATGTTATATGACTATATATTAGTTCTACATGTTGTATTAGGTCACAATTTAATTGAATTAATACAAAAAACCACATGTTAGGTTATCCATATGTTGCATCATATGACAAATCTGTTGCAATTTCAACACAAAATTCAACAGAATGTACCTCTGTTGCCATATATGACAATTTGATGAATGTGTTAATTGATAAATTAAGCAATTTAATAATAAAAAAGTTAAATTGAACCATATTTTAGTACTTTGGACCATAATTAAGTAATAAAAAGATGATATAACACTCTGAACAAAGATTTCCAAAGGTGTTATATAACTATCATATGAAATTACTTAGTCATTGTATGATTAACTAGTGGTATAATAGTATTTGTAAAAATAATTGATAGAATTGATGAAGGTTGTTGTATTAAACCATAATTTTATACTTAGACATGTTATAGGTCTATATATTCGTGCTACATGTTGTATTAGGTCACAATTTAATTGAATTAATTCCAAAAATCACATGTTAAGTTATTCATATGTTGCAATATATGGCATATCTGTTGCAATTTCAACACAAAATTCAACAGATTATCCAACAAAATGTACATCTGTTGCCACAGATGACAATTTGATGGATGAGTTAATTGATAAATTAAGCAATTTAATAATGAAAAATATCAAATTGGACCATATTTTAGTACTTTGAACCATAATTGAGCAATAAAAAGACGTTATAACACTTTGAACAACGATTTTCAAAGGTGTTATATAACTGTCATATGAAATTACTTAGTCATTGTATGATGAACTAGTGGTATAATAGTATTTGTAAGAATAATTAATAGAATTGATGAATGTTGTTGTATTAGACCATAATTTTGTACTTAGACGTGCTACATGTTGTATTAGGTCACAATTTAATTGAATTAATACCAAAAACCACATGTTATGTTATCCATATGTTGCAATATATGACAAATCTATTGCAATTTCAACACAAAATTCAACAAATTATCCAACAGAATGTACATCTGTTGCCACATATGACAATTTAATGGATGTGTTAAGTGATAAATTAAGCAATTTAATAATGTAAAATGTCAAATTGAACCATATTTTAGTACTTTGGAACATAATTGAGCAATAAAAAGATCCTATAACACTTTGAGAAACAATTTTATAAGGCAAATATGTTGCAATTTCAACACAACAATCAACTGATTATCCAACAGAATGTACATATGTTACCACAACTTAATTGAATTAATACCAAATAGTGGTATGATGCAAAAATTTAACTACATAATCTAGTTCTAAATCACAACTACATAATTCACAACGAATATCATCTTCATCGTCACTTTCCTTGGGCCAGTCATTCTTGCGATGACTTTGCTCATGTTGATGAATAGTGCAACAAATGTGTCTTTCTCCCAAGACATGAGGTTCTAGCATCCACATTCTATCTAAAACTTGTCGTAACTTATGTCGACATGTCCTGATTTTTTGTGGCTTTATTTGTTTCTTTTTGGCAATGAACATTAAGTTTTCTCTCATGAATTCATCGTCCTTGAAGATTGAAATTATGGCAAGCGCATAGGATGCATCAATGTGGCTTCCGTCTGCTGCTTGATTAATCATTCCCAATGCATTTGAATAGTTATTGTTGAAAAACTCAAACTATAGAAGAAATAGCACATTTAAAAGACAGAATACATTGATGAAAACGTGAATACATACGAAAAACATTAACAATTACCACTCATTTTCTGTATAAGGAATGTAAATCCCCCAATGCTCTGCAAATATCTAGGAAATTAAGTTATATGTTGCGACATATAAGTCATATGTTGCTACATATAACTATTCTGTTGCGACACATAAATCACATGTTGCAACAAGTGTAAGTTAAATATTGTAACATATGACTATTCTGTTGTGACATATAAGTCATATACTGCTACATATAACTATTCTGTTGCGACATATAAGTCATATGTTGCTACATATAATTATTCTGTTACGACACATAAATCACATGTTGTAACAAAATTTGTAAGTTATATATTGCAACATATGACTATTTTGTTGCGAGTGTAAGTCATATGTTACTTCATATAACTATTCTGTTGTGATAAATTTACAAGTTGCAACATGTGTAAGTTATATGTTACAACATATGACTATTCTGTGGCGACATATAAGTCATATGTTGATACATATAATTATTCTATTGCGATACATAAATCACATGTTGTAACAAAATGTGTAAGTTATATGTTGAAACATATGACTATTCTGTTGGGATATGTAAGTCATAGGTTGCTACATATAATTATTCTGTTGTGACAAATAAATCACATGTTGCAACATATGATTATTTTATTGCGACATGTAAGTCATATATTGCGACACATAAATTATGTGTTGCAACATGTCTAAGTTATATGTTGCAACTTGTGTAAGTTATATGTTGCAACATATGACTATTCTTTTGCGATTGAAATAATCTTTCTGCTGCAACATAAGACTATCATCTGTTCCAATAGTCAACTGTTGCAACATATATAACCATTTGTTCGAAGCGTGAATGCAAATTATTGAAAAAATTGTAGGTTATACCCAGATGATGATGAATGATTCAAAGAACTATTAATCTTACTTACCAAACAATGGTGTGTGAATACAATCACTTATGAAGTAATTTCAATTAATACAGAACGAAATCTGGTCCACTGACCAACAATGTACGAACAATAAGAAGAAGAAGAAGAAGATGATGATGAAGAGAATGGGAAGAAAGCAAACAAGCAAGAACGAAGCAGAAGAAGAAGAAGAAGAAGAAGAAGGAGGAGAAGAAGAAGAAGAAAAGGAGGAGGAGGAGGAATGCAACGGGAGGCGGGGAAAAAAAGCTTTTATTTCCCCTTTTGGTTTGGTTCAGTTCGCTGGCTTCCTATCAAAATTGGTTAAATTAGGTTTTAGTCATTTACCCTTTTACCCCTCATTTAATACAATGGACCAAACTGTCAACTTAAAAATTTGAGGGCAACTCCCATAGTCCTTAATTACAAAATTGTCACCTACACTCAATAATTAAAACTTATGTCACCGCCATTTTATTTTGACACCTTATTGTCACTCTTAATTCAAAGTCCCTACTATCTTGATGGACGCTTAGTAGCAATATTTATGGAAAAACTACATAATAAGGTATACTTTACTGCCATATATACTTAATTTACCTATACTTTACAAAAATTACACATAATATCACTTTTAATATTTATATCACATATTTTTAAATATTTAATCAAATATCCAAATCTCTTAATTATGGTATTGAATAATTATCTCAAAATTTAAACTCTTTAATTAATTGTTAATTAGCAATTTAAATTATTTTCTCTCACATATGCCTTTCTCCCTGTATTTTCTCTCACACATGCCTTTCCCTCCCCCAATCCGTCTCTATCTCTCACCCCCCGTCCAACGGTCTTCTCTCACCCCACATCTTCAAAAACCTTCACTATCTCCCTCTATTCCTTAATCCTCTCAATACATGTTTGCATATCCCAAATTTAAAACTAAATCTTGATAATCAGAAGTATACAAAGAGGTAAAAAAATAATTTCATTATTATAATGTATCTTGGTTTACATGTATTTGTCAATTATACACATGTATCTAAGTAAATATCCATCATTTTTTTTGTCAATTTTGAATCTTTATCACTGTTTTAGAGTAAATCTTTGTCAATTATACACATGTATCTGAGTGTAAGATTTTTTGAATAGGTTTCAATTATGTATGTGAGTTATAACCCACAAGTTTTAAGGAATTCGAATATTTTATGTATCTTCTTAATGAAACAATGATATAGGCCATTGCTGGAAAAAACTCGAAGTTTTTTAAAAAGAAGAAGAAAGGTACAACTGGGTGAATTTTCTAAAACAAATGGAAGGGTTTTTACTTTTTTGAATATTTTTACATGTTATAATGCATCAACATATTGCAAGCATGATTTTCTCCATAATTCATGAGTTTCAGTTACATCCCTTAATCAGTTAGACTTAATAAATATGTATCTAACTACTATGTTTCTCGGATACATGTATCTAAAAGCGACATATACATGTATCGGAAGTGGAAAATATGGTACGATATGTAATTATACAAACTAGAGGGAAATGAAGTAATTAGATACTAAACTCGTGGGATTTGTGTTGTTTATCCAAAAAATAAGTCTTATCCATATATTAGAATTAGAGCCGTCAAAATGGGTTTGGCTCATGGGGCCTGTCCAACTCAACCCCTTATTGGGATATGATTGAGATATAATTTGGAAATTTTTTCAAAATGTCAATATTTTGACATTTAATAGGATCCTTTAGCTACATTTTTAATATTTATTTAAAATGTCAATATTTTAGTTAGTTATGTATCTGATTTATGTATTTTTTTATTTGTTTGATTTTCAAGAATATAATTATTTAATAACATAAAGGAGAAAATCAAGAGAGATACTCTTTTAAAAAAATGAGCATATCACTTAAAATTCTCATCAGTTTCAATTACAAAAAAATCCCCTTTCTTATTCGATTGGATCAACTTTCTTTTTATCATGTTTTCATCATAATTGTATATTTATAATTTTTACATTTTATGTGTTTACTTTACCATTTAAATTAAAATTGATATTATACTTTCATAGTGAAAACTACAAATTGTATCCCAGTGATCAAAATTGTATACATGACTGTCAAATATATTTTTCTTTTATTTGTAATACAAAAATATTACTGATTGTTCCTAATCTAATCTAATCGTTACATATGAATATGATTATGAAAAAAATACAAGATTCTAAAAAAAAGAATAACATACATGGTGGAAATAATACAATCTGTTGAGGATTGATACAATATTCTAAAAACAACAATAGAAATTGACTATATAAGAAGTAAGGATACAAGATTCTGAAAACAAATAGCATACATAGTGGAAATAATACAATATGTTGAGGAAGGATATAATATTCTAAAAAAATACAAATTGACTGTGAAAAAAATAGGATACATCTATGCTTAAGGAATATAAATCCATTTGACATACTTATTTGAATGACTACAAACTAAAAAAGAAATACAATGTTCTTAATAAAAATACAAATTTTGAGTGAAAGAAAAACTATTCACAAACAAAAATTAATATGAATACATTCTGGTATGAATACAATTTGCAACATTCTTCTCTAACTCTCCTTCTTCTTCTTCTTCTCCTTCTTCTTCTCCTTCTCCTTCTTCTCCTTCTTCTCCTTCTTCTCCTTCTTCTCCTTCTTCTTCTTCTTCTTCTGCTTCTTCTTCTTCTTCTTCTTCTGCTATGTTCTTTCAAGCCCATTTGAAACTGGGGCTTAGAGGGGCTTATATGCCCAACCCATATAAGCCCTTGGCCCTTGAGGCTTGATGAGGGTCGGTTCAGGATGGGCTTATGGTACAAAACTATTTATTTAAGGGTAACTTACAACAATCTCACTAGTATACAAGTTAATTACTTAAATGCACGTTATGTTGTAAAATTACGAATCTTACTAGATTTTGGTACTTCCAAATACATGTATATCGAGATACATGTACTCAAAATTAGGTTAATTTGTTCTAGATACACTGTATCCAAGTGGATTCGCATGTATCTAGGATAAATAAAAAAATCCCGCACCCTCGTCTCCCTCTCATCTCGCTCGCGTATCTGGGATTCATCACACTAGATACATGCTAATCACACTAGATTTTTTGCTAGTCTTATTGAAACAACACCATTATTTGTCATATTTGATTTGAAAATATTCTTATTTTTTTTATATTATAGAATTTTTAGTTTGAAAAGAAAAAAAGAAGGGCTAGCCCACCCCAGCCCTCGACCCTTTTGAGGGTTAGGTTGGGTTGAACATTTTCAGGCTCTTCCAAATGAAGGGCCAGTTCGCCCTAGCCCATCAAATTTCTTGGTCCATGAGGCTTGGGCCTGGTGAAGCTGGACCAACCCTTTTGACAATTTTAATTAGAGTTGGTATAACTTATATAATGTTTGGTAGATTGATAAGAAAAAAGTTATTTATATATAAATTTAATATGATGTTTGATTGACAATTTGGAAATTCGCATAATTAATACATTTATAAGTTATGATAAAATTTGTGTTATTTATGCGGAGTACAAAGAGAATAATTAATACCTATATAACTAAAATATGGATAATTTTTTTTAAATATGTTATAAAATCAAGCTCAGAATAATATAATTATCAAGAGAGGAAGGCAAGAAATGTAGATGAAAGAGAGAACTTTTCTTCTTATTCAAGTGTATCTTCCAAATGGTGAGTGATATCTCTATTTATAGTGTTGAGATATCACTCCCAAAGGTCACAAACTAGTAGATACATAGTTATCCAAAGAGTTCTTTTCACCTTGGAAGCATATATACATGAAGACAATTAAGTCTTCAATATATCTAATGGACAATCCACACAATTCAATGGATTTATAACACTCCCCTTTGGATGTCCATAGATAATGTGTCTCGTTAAACCTTACTAGGAAAAAATTGAGGGAAAAAAATTCTAGTGAAGGAAAAAGAGTACACAAATCTTTTGATACGCATTATTTGTTGCCTCATTAAAAACCTTGCCAGGAAAATCAGTGGGACAAAACCTCGGTCAAGAAAAAAAGAGTGCAACACATATTATACTCCCCTGATCAAAATATCACTCAATTTCTCGTGATGATGTACCCAATCGTATATACCAACTTTTCAAATGTTAACAATGTCTTTGTGATCAAATCATATTCACAAAAATGTTGCATGATTGAACTCATTTATGATATATCATTTTATGATTTCATGGATATGATGAGTCTTTGAGCTTAGCCGAATACATTCTTGAAAATCACTCTATTTGTGACATCGTTACTGCAAGTAAATTCCTCATTCAACTTGTTCATAACAACAATCATCTTGTGGACACATTCATTTGCAGTTGATTATCTTGGTACATTGTGGTTGATATATTCTTTTTTCAAAGAAAAACCACACGTTTCATGAATATGGTGTGTCATTGATCTCAATCAGAGGCACTCTCGACTTGCTTCATGAAGGGCTTTTATTTCTACATGGTTTGAAGAAGTGATTACCAACGTTTTCTTCATTAATCGCCAAGATATTATTGTGCCTCCAAATGTAAGCAAATAACGTGTTTGAGACCGAGCTTTATGTGGATCTGCATATGCGTAACCAATAAGCTCTGACTTGAATTCCTCAAAATAGAACAAACCCATGTATATGGTCCTTCGAAGATATTTAAGTATGTGCTTAACACCATTTCAATTTCCTTTTGTTCGGGAGGAACTGAATCTTGCTAGTAAATTTACTGCAAAATAGATAACTGGTCGAGTATTGTTAGCAAGATGCATTAGTGCCCTGATTGCACTAAGGTATGGAGTTTCATCACCAAGAAGCTCTTCATCATTCTTTTGACATCGCAGTGAATCTTTATTTATGTCAAGCGATCTCACAATCATTAGGGTACTCAATGAATGTGATTTATCCATATCAAATCGCATCAAAACTTTCTATGTATGCCGATTGATGAACAAATATTTCATTCGTCAAATTCTCAATCTGTAGGTCAAGACAAAATTTTATCTTTCTTGGATCTTTTTATTTTAGATTCTCTTCTCAAACACTCAATAACTTTTGAAAG
>JAJONT010030403.1:0-32542 GCA_029582345.1 Solanum oplocense x Solanum tuberosum | reverse complement strand
GGTTCTACTTATTCTTATGTATCCATGCTATTTGGCACAGAATTTTCTATGATTTGTGATATACTTGATTCTCCCATCCATGTTTCTACCCTAGTTGGAGAGTCTGTCATAGTCACCCATGTCTATTGTGCTTGTCCTATTATGTTTATGGGTTTTCAGACTTGGGCTGATTTTGTGATTTTGGATATGACTGCCTTTGATATAATCTTAGGCATGAATTGGTTGTCCCCCTATTATGATGTGCTTAATTGTAATACTAAGTCTGTGACTCGTAGAAATTATGGGAAGGGAAAAGTTAGAGTGGTAAGGGGTTTACAAGCCTAAGCAAGTTATGATCGTATCCTCTATTTTGGCTAGGAAATTGGTGGGGCAAGGTTGTTTCGATTTTTTGGCTCATATTCGGGATGTCCAGGTTGAATCTCAGTCTATTCCTGTGGTGTCAGAATTTAGAGAAGTGTTTCTTACTAATTTGCCTAGTATGCCTCCGGATAGAGATATAGATTTCTGCATTGATTTAGAACCAAGCACTCATCCCATTTCTATCCCTCCCTATTGTATGGCTCCGGCAGAATTAATAGAGCTTAAGGCTCAAATCCAAGAACTTCTTGGTAAAAGATTTATTCGTCCTAGTGCTTCCCCGTGGGGTGCTCCAATTTTGTTGGTTAAGAAAACTGATGGTAGTATGAGGATGTGTATAGATTACCGGCAATTGAATAAGGTCACCATTCAAAACAAGTACTCATTGCCTCAAATAGATGATCGCTTTGACCAATTGCAAGGTGCATCAGTTTTCTCTATGATTTATCTAAAGTCTGGTTAAAGATTAGGCTTGACGATGTGCCCAAGACGGCGTTTAGAACCCGTTATGGGCACTATGAGTTTCTAGTTATGTCGTTTGGGTTGACTATAGCGCCCGCAACTTTTATGAGTTTAATGAATGGGGTGTTCAAGCCATTTATTGATTCGTTTGTTATAGTCTTTATTGACGACATTTTGGTGTATTCGAAAAGTGAGGAAGAGCAAGCTGACAATCTTCGTGCCATTTATTGATTCGTTTGTTATAGTCTTATTAACGACATTTTGGTGTATTCGAAAAGTGAGGAAGAGCGTGCTGACAATCTTCGTATTGTTCTGGGTATTCTTAGGAAACAAAAGCTGTACGCAAAATTTTCTAAGTGTGAATTTTGGTTGACTTCGATTGCATTTTTGGGGCATGTAGTTTCAAAAGAAGGGGTAATGGTAGATCCTCAAAAGATTGAGGCGGTTAAGAATTGGGTTCGACCGAGCTCTATGACGGGACTTAGGAGTTTTATGGGGCTCGTAGTTACTATCGTCAATTTGTGAAGAACTTTGCTTCTATTGCCACTCACTTGAAAAATTTGACAAAAAAGGAGATACCATTTTAATGGATGGAAATATGTGAGGAGAGCTTTCAAAAGCTCAAGACTCTCTTGACCACAACACCTATTATATCACTACCGGTGGAAGGTAAGGATTTTATTGTTTATTTTGATGCTTCACATTCGGGTATGGGTGATGTGTTATGCAGGATACAAATTTTATAGCTTATGCATCACGACAGTTAAAAGTGCATGAGAGGAATTATCCAACAGATGATTTGGAGTTAGCAGCGGTAGTGTTTGCTCTTAAGATCTAGCGGCATTTCCTCTATAGTGTCAAGTGTGAAGTATTTACTGATCATCGTAGTTTGCAGCATGTGTTCACTTAAAAGGATCTGAATTTGAGACAGAGAAGGTGGATTGAGCTACTTACGGATTATGATGTCACCATTCAATACCATCCTCGTAAGTCTAGTGTAGTAGCAGACGCTTTGAGTCAAAAAGCGGTGAGTATGGGTAGTCTAGCTTGTGTGAATGTATCGAGGTGGCCTTTGGCTAAGGAAATCCAGACCTTGGAGTCTAAATTCATGCAGTTGGGCATCTAAAAAAATGGTGGGGTGTTGGCTAGGATTAAGGTCTGGGACACGTTCATTCAAAAGATCAAGGACAGGCAGTTTGAGAATGAAAATTTGAACGAGCTTAAGAAGAGGACTGTGATTGGTAAGGCACAAGAGACCACTCTTGATGCAGAATGGATATTCAGTTTTAAAGGAAGGATTCGTGTTCCTTGAGTTGATGACTTGATTCAAAAATTGTTGGCCGAATCTCATGGTTCGCGATATTCCATTCATCCGAGTGTGACGAAGATGTACTAAGATTTGAAGCGAATTTATTGGTCGCCTGGCATGAAGAAAGACATAGCGAAGTTTGTGGCTAATTATCAAAATTTCCAACAAGTAAACTATGAACATCAAAGGCCTGTAGGTTTGCTTCAGAGAATACCAATTCCGGAATGGAAGTGGGAAACTATAGTCATGGATTTTGTGGTTGATCTTCCCAAGACTTTGGCAAAATTTGATTCTATTTGGGTAGTGGTTGCAAGATTGACTAAGTCATCCCCTTTTATTCCGGTAAGAATATATTATAATGTTGAACAATTGGCTAAGGTGTATGTGAAAGAGATAGTGTGGTTGCATGGGGTGCCCCTCTCTGTCATCTTAAACCGTGGTACACAGTTTACCTCCAAGTTTTGGAGGAAATTACATGAGGAATTGGGTACACAACTCACTTTTAGTACAACTTTCCATCCACAGATGGATGGGGCGTTAGAGAGGACTATTCAAGTGTTAGAAGACATGTTGAGGGCATGTGTGATTGATTTTGGAGGGCATTGGGATAAGTTCTTACCTTTGTGTGAGTTCTCCTATAATAATATTTATCAGTCCTACATAGATATGGCGTCATTTGAGGCACTTTATGGGAGGGGATGTAGATCACCCATAGAATGGTTTGAGGCTGGAGATGTGAAACCTTTGGGGGTTGATTTAGTGAAAGATCCTCAAGCTAAAGTGATGAGTATTCAAGCTAAGATTTTAGCAGCCCAGAGTAGGCTGAAGAAGTATGCACACCTTAAGGTAAGAGACATGGCATTTCAGACTGGTGAGAATGTTCTTCTTAAGGTATCACCCATGACAGGGGTGATGAGATTCGGCAATAAGGGAAAGCTAAGTCTGCGATACATTGTCCCTTTGAGGTTCTTGAACGTGTAGGGCCAGTGGCTTATAGATTGGTTTTACCACCTAATATATTGGGAGTTCATTCGGTATTTCATGTGAGAATGTTGAAGAGATATAATGGTGACAAGGATTACATCATAAAATGGGACTCAGTTGTGTTAGACAAGGACCATCAGTATGAGGGGGAACCGATTGCCATTCTTGATCGTGATGTTTGGAAGATGAGGACCAAGGAGATTTAGTCCGTGAAAGTTCAATGGAAACATCGTACAGTTGAGAAAGCTACTTGGAAAACCGAGAAGGACATGCGAAACAAGTATCCCCAGTTGTTCGTTGATTCACGTACTACTCCATTCTTTATTTAGCCTATTCTTCCTATGGTTGTCACTCGGGGACGAGTGGTGCGTAAATTGGTATCTATTGTAAAGACCGGTTCCCGTCGTTATAGAAAAGCCAATAGGAACAAATTTTGGGCCGAAAAACATTTTCGTAGTAACTTGGAATTTCCCAACGTAGTCCATATTTGGATGAAATCGGAGTCAATAAGGTCTAGGGTAATCTGGTAATAATTGGGTGAACTAAATATGATTTTGATTACATGAGTAGATAGCTAAGACGTTAAGGAACCTGTACGACTTTACGGAATTGAATTCGACAGAGTAGAACTCTCGAAATCGATCATAGCGTAAGCGAGTAGTTTCTCAGTGTCATGGGTTGAAGGTGTGTTGGGAAATAGGGGTTTGAAACTCATAATATAGCTCTCTGTTTCTGTGCAAGCCACCAAGGCGGGATTAGTCCCGCAAGGGCGGAGCCCCTGTGGTGGGATGAATGTCATCATAGCGGGCCAGTCGCAAATTAAGTCATACATAAACCTCCAAAATGTTTTATTCTGCAGTTTTCGAGTTTTAGAGCTAGGAGATGACTCTAGACGAGTTCTTGACCATTTTCCACCATTCCTGAGGCTAAAGGTAAGGTTTTAACTACCCAAAATCATATTTCGATTCGTAGAACTTAGTTTCTTAGGTGATTATTGATGGGGAAGGGTTTAGGAACTCTTTGGATGGTGAAAAAAGCCCTAATTTGGATATTGAGATCATGGTTTTAATCTAGGGTTGATAGTGTTAACTTTAATCAGCGTAATTAGACATCATTTATTGATTGCCGTGTTATTATGACTGTTTGTAGATCAAGAAGAAGCGGAAAGAATCTAGAAAGGGAAGAATCAAGGTTCTTGAGGATTCAAGGTTTGTTTGTGGTAGGTGATGGTTGTGATTTCATGTTGTGTGATATATGTTTGTTCTTTCTTCATTATGATGCATGTAGGTATGCGAATATTGCATTATTGATCACACAAATCGTAAATGAGGATAGTTGAATGATGGAATGCCATGAATCGTGACTTGATTGTATGATTATAAGAATATGATTGTGATTGTGATTGTGGCTTGTTGAATGGATCAAGTGTTGCGTTCCGACACACTAACTGGGATCAGTTGCCACGTACCGGCATAAATATTGGAACGGGTGTCACGATCCTACACACTAACTTGAAACGGGTACCACATACCGGTACACTAACAGTTTGGGTGTGGGTTCCATGAGAGGACCATTGACTTGACATAATTCTATATCTTGAGAATTGTGAAATTGTACGTTATTTGTAAATGATGATTGACATTGTACATGTTGGGTGTATGCGTGTTATTATTATGTTGTAATGTCTTATATATGTTGCACTTAGTCGGATAGCCGCGTGATCCTACCAGTACATTGTAGTTGTGTACTGATACTGCACTTGCTCTTTCTTTGTTGAGTACAGGGCATCTTCAAGCGGCAATTGACAAACTTCGTTTAGAAGATCAGTGATCAATCGAATTCAAGGGTGAGCCAGTTCTTCCGGGATGCCATGAGTTCTCTTTCTATTTATGTCCAAATTTTCGTACTTAGACTAGTTCCTTATATTTCTTATGTTTAGTATGAGGTTGTACGCCTTCTTGTTTAGACTTATGGTTGTCGTTAGAGATTTGGTACATTAACTTTCCGGTCTAGACGTTATTTCCGCATTGGTTTTGTTAGACTTTTGGAGTTTATGGGAACTCTATTTCTTTTCCTTAGCATTTAAACCTACTTCCGTATCTTTAAATGCCTTAGTTTGATTTAGTTGTGTAGTTTTATGGTTAGTTGGGTTGTATTAGTGGTTCTCCCACCGGAGGGTTAGTGTGAGTGTCAATCATGATTGTCTGAGTCGTGACATAAAGGAAGGAGCATCGTCCATATGTATTAGGACGTTAAAGATGAAAAATCAAAAGAAAAACTAAAACAAAAAGTGATGAACTGTATGTTGGAGAAGAAGAAAACCTACCTATTGAGGAGATGAAATCCATTGACCGGAGAGAGAAAAAAATTTGAAATTCATATTTGTAATGAAGTAACTACTTAAATCGAGGGAGTGAAAATAGGAAGAGATTGAAGGAGAAAAAATAGAAAAAAGAAATGTGGATTTAGGAATTGAGAATTTATGTATCAAGATGAGTGGAGTTTAAGAAGAAAAAGAGAAATTTTTATAATATTTTGAAATAGTAGGAAATAATAGAAAATACGGTAATAAAAATGTGTAGATAAATAATTTTTTGTAAAATAATATGAACACCAAATGATCTTGTTTTTTTAAATTTTTTTATATAATAATATATTTAACAATACAATGTAATCATATTTGAATATCAATCAAAATAAACACTTCATTCTTCACTTTTCCTTGTCAGTTATTACTAAAATAAATTCTCATTTCCATTTGTCTATCATTCCCCGAGCTTACACCCTGAGCGGGACTGGCACTCGAAAACCATTGTTGGCTCGGCTTAACTTATAGAGAAAGACTTAAAGCATTAATACAAGGATTCAAATGCACTTTAAACCAACTGTCTCAAATAAACTTAGAATGTTTAAGGAGAAACATTCAAATTAACCAAAGTAGTAACTCAAGTCTTTTAGCAAAACATCTGAAATACAAGACTAAAGAACTCATATCTAACTGTCTATGAAGCCTCTAAATACTAAGAAGGATATTGGGACTAGACCCCCGATCATCCTAACAACTGACTAACAAAGCAATAAAAAGGAAATCCTCCGGAAAGCAAAGAGGCGCACCAACTGGCTCTGAGTGCTCACCTGGATCAACGAGAAGCTGGATGTTGATCCTTGTTACATGTATCTACATCATAAAATAATGCAGGCCAAATGACATCAGTACATTGAATGTACAAGCAAGCGAGGGGAAAACTAAATATGACATAACCTTGAAAGGAATCTGAAACTAACACTTACCTTAGCTTTACTCAACTCATGGATACTCAACTCAAATGCAAAGTAAAACAAAAATAAAAGTGTATTTTATACAAAGCATTTAAAATAGTAGGTGACAACTCAATGTATTAAAGAAATACAATAGAAACTCAGTTTACATATAAAGTAATATAATACTGTGGGAGTTTCTCCAACCGACAACCATCACTATGAGCTAAAGTGATTATACACTGTCTCACCCACGTTGCCAGAACTATTCTATACCTTGTCGTGATATAGAATGCCTAAACTAAGTGGATCCACTAGTCTATGTTAAAAAGCACTAAGGAATCATCTAAAAAGTATGATCCTTTCTACCCACGATGACTACATGGTTTATTGAGACTTGAGTTCTTATGAACTCGTCCCTATATCGGTGCTAAAATACTACTCCCAAAATATAATCAGCTCATATATTTAAAAACAAAAGATCTTTCTGTGATTTGAGATGATTACTCAAACTAGCTTAGAGGCTCTCTTGGAAATCGGTGTTTCCTTTTTTGTTTAAATGTGAACATTTTAAAATCTTGGGAATACTTAAGTCCCGTATATTCTTTTGAATAAAATGAACTTTACTCTTACTCTTTACTCAACTCAAAACTGAAGCCTTAAAACAAAGTTAAAATGTTTGTAAAAGACTTTTGGAACACTCTATGAACTTTTCTTGACTCGACTCTAAACTTTCCTTGAAATGAATTATGGATTAAGGTTTTATGGATGATTTCATGATGTTTATACGTACCTTAGAGTGTAGAAATCAACTAGGAAAAATAGGTACGTTGCTAGGAAACTTAAACGGAAAGAAGTGGGAAAAGGTGGAAGACCTGGCGTCCCTGGCGCTCTGAGTGGCGCGGGGTGCCAGAGGGAAAACTTCAGAAGGTGGATTGGGGCACACTGGATTGTGCGACACCCCAGAGCCTAAACTTTAGAGTTCCCTTTAGGGCGCTCTGAGTGTGCGGCACCTCAGCCCTCTCTATAGGTTTTTGACAAATTTTCTTGCTCGTTTTTCAACTCTAAACCCTCTAGATTCAATTGGTTCTTTTCCCAAACACTTAGATTCGATTACATAACCAAAATATGTAAGAATATACTCAAAACAATACCTAATCTCATGAATAAAACTCAAGAAACTTCTCAACAACTTCAACAACAAGAACCCACAAGAACTAGAACAAATTTCATCAATAACTCATAATATTTTCTTTCAAAAACACAATTACGCTGAATTGAATAATGATTGGCGCGTGGGTGAACTAACCCAACTCTATGTGATCTCACATACCTCGTAAGGATCACCCCTTGAGAAAATCCACGATCTTAACTTGAAGAACTTGACGATTCCTGGCCTCTTCTTCTCTTTTCTCCTCTTTTTTCTCTTCTATCAAAACCCTAACTCAATTTCAATAGTGTAAAATGAATCCAATCAGTTTACACCCCAACTTAATTACCATAAACGAAATTAATTAATTGGGTATGGAAAAGACCAAAATACCCTTCCAAAATCCGGTTTTGACTTTCCTTATATAGACAACCCAACTTCAAATGGACATATCTCACTCATACGAACTTTGAATTGAGCAAACTCAGTGGCGTTGGAAAGATAGTTCAAAGAGATTTCCTATGGTGTTTGGTAGCACACCTAACTCAACCTGAGCTAGGAGTTATGGTTGTTTCAAGTTGACCTAAAACTCAAACTTAAGATAACTTGACAAATTTTCCAAATTTTTTTCATTCTTTCCCAAAATGACTCTTGGTAATTCTAGATCTTTCTAATTCTTTCAAATAGCAAGGTGTTACTATATCTCCTCCTTGGAAACATTCGTCCTCGAATGAGATTATTCTTAGTAGGCTAAGGGCGTAACATCTAACATTCAGCTAAAACACCCAACAAACAAATCTAATGCATTAAACATGTCAATTTAAAGAATACTAAGAAGAGAATTATTACCTTGATCTTGAATTTATCCGGCCTCAAAGAGAAGTCGATATCTCTTCTTCATATCCTCCTCGGCTTCCTAAGTAGCTTCCTCCACAAATTGATTCCTCCAAAGAACTTTGACTGATGTTACTTCCTTAGTTCTCAACTTGCAAACTTGGCGATCTAGAATCTGAACAGGAATCTCCTCATAAGATAAGTTATCCTTGATACCAATATCTTGAGTTGGTATGATAAGTGAAGGATCTCCCACACACTTTTTCAGCATTAAGATGTGGAACACTGGATGAACTGCTGGTAACTCTTGTGGTAGCTCTAAATCATAAGCTACTTTATCCAATCCTCTTACTTTATTTCAACTCCCCCTTCTTTGCACCCATTGGGCTTATGTAAGTCCGTTCAGGTTTTACTTTCATATTGTGCACGAGTATACCCGCTGGGTTTATGAGAGCTCGGTCGGATTTAGTTATCTACTGTCCTTCTCGTTATGTGTGAGTACGCTTGTGTGCATACCTATTAGATGTCCCCTCCTTATTTCTTCTAGTATGTTAGATTCTCGCATTTCAGATTACTTTTTCTTTTCTTGATCAGTCGGCCTATACTGCCTACTGTGTACCTGTTATTTTGGTACTCATACTACGCTTTGCATATATTTTTGTGATAAAGGTCCGAGCACCAGCTATCAGCGTTGATTTCAAGCCAGCTGTAGTCATATTAGGAGGCGAGGGTGAGCACATAACGTCCTGGATTTTCCCGTCTCCTTCTGTATTTATATATTGACTTGTCTTTTGCTTTTTGAGATAGTCCTGTTTCTGTGGTCTTGTACTCATTTTGTTAGTAGCTTTGTACTTGTGACTTAAAGATTCTCGGAGGGATCTTTTATTTGTGTATAGTTTTGGCTTGCTTCTGCCCTTCCATTTATGATTAATGTTGTTATTATTATTGTGTTGTTGGGTTTAGTTTTCTACCCTCAATTCCATTACTAGTTGCTCCCGGGTATGGGTTGGCTTGCCTTATGGTGGGTTATAGTAGGTGCCATCATGACTCGAGGAATCAGGTCGTGAAAAATGCAAAATGGCGAGGGAAGGCAGGAAAGGGTAGATTGATGAACCACTCGGCGAGGCGCGAATGATACCGCCAAATTGACTTTCAGGCCAAAAAGTGGGCAACTATAAATTGGAATTTAAAGGAATTTTGAGGAGTTCTTTTTAATCCCAAGATTTCCCAGAGAGTTCTGATCCCCAAGTTTTAGATTTAGAGTTTTTCTCTTAGTTTTTGAGTTCCATTGTAGCCTTTGAGGATTTCTAAGCTAAATTGTGAGGATTTGGAATTGGGTTTTTAAATTTAATCATTTTGGAACATTGTAAAATCTTGGAGATATTACTAGTTGATGGCCAATTGAGTTGGTAATTATTTTTACCTTTTTTATGATGTTTAGGTAAAACCCCAATTCTTGGGGTATGATCATGTGATTATAGGAGTAATTAGATTATGGGTATTGTTAATTATTGATTTAAATGCTTAATTGAAGTGGGTTTAACTGATAGTTGTGTTTTAAACTAAGAATTGTAGTTTCAACTACAATTCGAACTTAGAATTCTGGGCTTGCTTGGAAAGGAGGTTTCAGAATCAAAACTTTCAATTGATGATTGTAGTTATTGGGGTGATATGAGTTTAGCTCGAAAGAGTAAATCCTAATCTCGATTCTAACTATCTAGCTCGAGAGAGTAGATGAATTAAGGTGTGAGTTGTCCTTATTTGTTAAGCTTGATGATGTTCGAAAGAAATCACTTGAATCATGATAGTTGTTCGAGAAAAAACTATTTTACTTATAGTCTAGCCTACCCATTGATATTTAGCTATTTATTAGTAGTTTCAATTACCCATATAGTGAAATTTGCCTATAATCGATCACATCCCAAGAACTCCTCTTTATATTGTTATTTCCTTAGTGTTTGATTGTTTTGTAGGTGATAATTGCCAATCTAAACCCCCCATCTGACATTCATTGTCATCTCCTTTGACTTGTTTACTTGTATTTTTGGGATAAATTCTATTCCTATAACCGTATTGTCACGCCCCGAGCCTACATCCTGGGAGGGACTGGCACTCGAGAACCATTGTTGGCCCCAAGATAACCTTTGGCCTGGGTTACTTACTCAGAAGAAGACTTTACTCAAGATAAATATACTTTAAAAGAAACACTAAAATGCTCAATAAATAACTTAGAATATAATAAATAACATTCACTACCAAAGTGGACACTCAAGTCTCAACTTACCTAAAAAGGGAAAGTAAAGACTCATGAACTAACATCACTGACACTGTCTATGAAGCCTCTAAACAACTGAGATGGATGTCGGGACAAGACCCACGACATTCTAATGAACTAAAATACTGAAAGCAATAAAAAGGATCCTCCGAAAAGCTAGGAGGCTCAACAACTGACTGTGAGTGCTAAACTGAATCAACGAGGCGTTGGATGTTGATCCTGGTTACCTGCGTCTGCATAATAATAAGATACATGCCAACTAGTATCAGTACATTGAATGTACGAGTATGCGAGTTGGAATGCTAAAAATAACTTCATCTTGAAAAGAATCTGAAAGACACACTTACCTTGAGTTTACTCAACTCCTGAATTACTTAACTCAATATAAAGAAATAAAACACATGCAATATATAGAAAGCCTTTAAAACAGTAGAAAACAACTTAGTTCTTTAAAGAAAATGTAATAACAAACTCAACTTTACTCATATAATAAAGTAATATAATTTTAGTGGGAGTTTCTCTAACCGACAACCACCACTATGAGCCTAAATGGTAATACAACGTCTTGCCCACGCTGCCAGAACTGTCCTATACTTTGCCATCATATAGAACGCCTTAACAAAGTGGATCCACTAGTCTATGCTAAAAAGCACTTAAGGAGTCATCTAAAAAGTATGATCCTTTACTATCCATGATGGCTACATACTTTATGAAGACGTGAATTGTTTGAACTCAATCTCGTCCCCATATCGGTACTCAATACTACTCCCAAAATATACTTAGCTCATATGTTTGTAAAAACAAAACTCTTTCTTTGATTTGAGATAATTACTCAAAAACTTAGTTTAAAAGCTCTCTTGGAAATCTCAGTTTCCTTTCTTGCTCAAATGTGAAAACATTTTAACTCTTGGGAATACTTACTCTTAGTCTTTACTGAAAACCTGCTCAAAGGCTCCTTTGGAAATCTCAGTTTCCTTTTAAATGTGAAAACATTTACTTTTTGGGAATACATAGTGCCGATATACTCTTTTGAAGAAATGAACTTCAAACTTTACTCTTTACTCAACTCAAAACTCAAGTCTTAAAACAAAGTTAACACATTTGCAAAAGACTTTTGGAAGACTCTATGAACTTCTCTTGACTTGACTCTTAACTTCTCTTGACATGACTCTTAGTTTTCCTTGAATTGAATTATAGATTCAAGGATAGTGATAGGAAAGATCTCATGATGTTTAGGAATGATTTTAGATAGCTAAACATGAGAAATGATCAAGAAACCACTATCTGAAAGCAAGTCCGCGATGCGGAGATGTATTTAATTATTTGATCGCAAAAATAACTTTTGAGGCAGAACGGTCCGTGATTGTGACCGCTCCACGCAGAGAATTTTCTCAAATCTGAGGAGCTGGTCTACGACGCTTCTCCACTGCCCAGATTCACCCAACTTTTCCCTTCTTTCGTTTTGCAGTCCCAATTCACCTAAACTCGACTACTCTTCTCAATTTTTCTTTAGATTCAGATACCCAACATATGTACCCATGAACCTAACTCAAAACGACTCTAAAACTCGATGTAAATATCTCAGAAACTTCTCAATTCAGCCCAATTCAAGAACGAAAAACAAATTCAAGAACACCATTCAAGATTCATCAACTTTCAACTTTCTAGAACGAACTTTGCTGAAATAAATGTGATTGGCGCGAGGGTGAATGAACCCAACGCTATGAAAGACTCATATACCTCGTAGAGATCACCCCTTGATGAAATCTACGAACCTAGCTTCAAGAACTTGACGATTCCTTGCTCCTTCTCCTCTTCTTTTCTCTTCTCTCAAAACCCTAACTTGTTTCACAAAAGCGTAAACTGAATCCAATCAGTTTAGACCCCAACTTAATTACCAAAAACGAAATTAATTAAATGGATAGTGAAAAGATCATAATGCCCCTTCTAAAATCTAGATTGGACTTTCCTTATTTGAACAACCAAATTCCAATGGGCACAACTCGCTCATACGAACTCAGAATCGTGCAAACTCAGTAGCGTTGGAAAGATTTTTCCAAGATCTTTCCTATAATATATGGAAACACAGCTAACTCATCCTGAGCTAGGAGTTATGGTCATTTCAAGTTGACCAAAAACTCAAACTTAACTTAACTTAACCATTTTTTCCAGAGTTTTGTCATTTCCAAAAATCACTCTTTCTAATTCTAACTCTTTCTAGTTCTTTCAATTTGCGAAATGTTACAATATCTCCCCCTTGGGAGCATTCATCCTCGAATGAGATTACTCTTAGTAGGCTAAGGGTGTAACATTTAACATTCAGCTCAAACAACCAACAAGCAATGCCATTAGAACATGCTAATCTTTTAAATAAAAGCCAAGAAAAGGATTAGTACCTTAATTTGGAACTTCTCCGGATTCGAAGAGATGTGGATATCTCTTCTTCATATCTTCCTCAGCTTCCAAGTAGTTTCCTCAACAAACTTGTTCCTCCAAACAACTTTGACTGATGCTACCTCTTTTGTTCTTATGCTCTCAACTTGCGAACTTGGCGATCTAGAATCTGAACCAGAATCTCTTCATAAGATAAGCTATCCTTGATCCCAATATTTTTCAGTTGGTATGATCAATGAAGGATCTCCCATGCACTTCTTCAACATGGAAATATGAAATACCGAATGAATCAATACTAACTCTTGTGGTAGCTACAACTCGTGAGCTACATTACCAACCCTTTTCGATATATATACTATAAGGGCCAATATACTGGGGACTAAGTTTGCACTTCTTACCAAATCTCATAACACTCTTCATGGGTGAAACTTTAAGATATACCCAATCATCTACCTCAAACTTTAACTCCCTTCTCCTAATATCAGTGTAGGATTTCTAACGACTCCGGGTTGTTCTCAATCTCTCTTGAATAACTTTCACTTTCTCCATAGCTTGACGAACTAAGTCTAGTCCTATTAACCCACCTTCACCAACTTCAAACCATCCAATAGGAGATCTGCATCTTGTTCCATAAAGAGCTTCATAAGGAGCCATTTGGATGCTAGAATGGTAATTATTGTTGTAAGCAACTCAATTAGAGGTAGGTGATCATCCCAATTACCCTTGAAATCAATCACACAATCTACCTTGATACCTCAAAACACTATCTTCCCCATGTTCAAAAGCCATCACATTTTGCGTATGAACACTTGCCTTTAATTCAAGCTATAAAGGATCTTGGTCTTGCTTATGTTTTACTTCTGACACTAATGATGTTTCAGCCCCATTCATCACCACTACTCCTCCTTCTGTTGAAATCCATTAGTCGAACTCCCAAGGGTGCAAGTCTATTCACATCTTTCACTAACTCTCTCTTTTCTTCCTCAACATGGGCGGTACTACCCATAAACAACCTGCTTAAAGAATCGGCAACAACATTAGCCTTACCTGGGTGGTAAAGAATACTCATGTAATAATCCTTGACTAATTCTAACTACCTCCTTTGTCTGAGATTAAGCTCTTTCTGAGTAAACACATACTGAAGGCTCTTGTGATTGGTCGACACATCCACATGACACACCATAAAGATTATGGCGCCATATTTTTAAAGCAAATACTACGGCAACCAACTATAGATCATGGGTTGGGTAGTTCTTCTCATGAACTTTGAACTGTTTGGTGGCATAAGCTATAACTTTGCCATCTGCGTTAATACACAACCCAAACTAACTTTAGATGCATCACAATATATGAAAAAACTGTGCGTACCTTCTGGTAAGGTCAATACTGGGCAGTAGTCAACCTCTTTTTCAATTCCAGAAAGATTTTCTCACAAGATTCAGACCATTGAAACTTCATTATTTTCTGAGTCAACTTGGTCAAAGGGGAAGAAATAGATGAGAACCCCTCTACGAACTTTCTATAATATCCAGCCAACCCCAAGAAACTCCTAATATTAGTTGGAGATGTGGGTCTAGGTCAATTCTGCACTGCTTCTATTTTGTGAGTATCAACTTTAATTCCCTCTTCAGAAACAATGTTGCCTAAGAATGCCACAGACTCAAGACAAAACTCGCACTTAGAGAACTTGGCATACAACTCTCTATCTTTTAAAGTCCGGAGAACTATTCTGAGATGGCTAGCATGATCTTCTTCATTCCTCGAATAAATTAGTATGTCATCAATGAAGACCATAACAAACATATCTAAATAAGGTGTGAATACTCTATTCATAAGGTCCATGAATGTTGCAGGCGCATTGGTCAAGCCAAAGGACAGAACTAAGAACTTATAATGACCATAACGGGTCCTGAATGTTGTCTTTGGAATATCACCTTCGCTTACTTTTAACTGATGGTAGCCAGATCTGAGGTCTATCTTAGAGAAACAGGTATCACTTTGAAGCTGATCGAAAAGGTCATCAATCCTTGAGAGAGGATATTATTCTTGATGGTAACCTTGTTCAACTGACAGTAATCTATACACATCCTAAGGGAACCATCTTTCTTTCTCACAAATAAGACCGGAGCGCCCCAAGGTGAGATACTTGGTCGAATGAAAATTTTCTCTAAAAGATCTTTCAACCTCTTTTTTAACTCTTTCAACTCTACTAGTGCCATGCTATATGGTGGAATAGATATAGGACGAGTATCACGAATAGTATATATACCGAAGTCTATTTCTCTCTGAAGAGGGACTCCAGGAAGATCATTCGGAAAGACTTCTGGAAACTCTTTTACTACTGAAACTGATTGAATAAGAGGTATCTTAACACTAGAGTCATTAACTCGGACTAAGTGATGGACACACCCCTTGGAAACTAACTTTCTCGCCTTAAGGTACAAAAAAAAATGACCCTTAGGCAATGTTGAACTGCTCTTCAACTCGATAATTGGTTCACTGGAAACTGAAACTTGACTACTCGAGTTCTACAATCTATTGATGCATAACAGGCATGAAGTACCTAGAATGACATCAAAATCTACCATGTCTAACTCAACTAAATCAGCCATGGTACTCTTGTGATTGACGGAAATGGAACAATCACGATAGACTCTTTCTACTAGAATAGCCTTACCATTAGGTGTAGAAAAACTGAAGGGCTCAAGAAGTTGCTAAGGAAGAACATCAAAATTGAAGACTTCGATCATATCAATGACAACATTTGGGAATCCCCTTGCTCTTGGCAACTAGAGATAGCATAAAGACGGTTTCCTTCTCCGCCTACCCTTGAAGTAGCTCATCTAGATGTAGCTTTATCTAGTGGAGCAACTGAAGAAGACCGGGCTCTATTTCCTCCCATTACCATTACTCTGTCTGCTCTTAGGACAATCTCTCATAAAATGACCGTTCTAACCACACTTGAAGCAACAGTGGAGTCATCACGACACACCCCTGAGTGGCTGATGCTTATCGTCACCAACGACACAATCCTACGATATGAGTGTCTACGATCGTCGATAATATAGTAACACAACCGAGGGTTGGGGTCGTTCCCCAAATGAGTGGTTTTTAGAATTAATAACCAATTAAAATTTCATTCAAGTTAGTCGTAGTTAAAGACATTTGCGATAAAAGACATTGTACATTAAAGGGTGTGACACCAAAGTGTCACATATCAAAGGGAGTTTTGTAACAAGTACTAAAACAACAAAATAAACGAGAAAATCAAGTATGGGGAAAGGTTCTTGGGATGTGACCGCAATACAGGTTGAGATAAATTATTGGGTAGATGCTTTACATCGGAGATTTGCAAAATAATAGTGACTAGGCTCAGCTTTAAATGGAAATAAGTTCCCTCTCGGGCAACTTACCCCATTTCAAATGCATTCCTCTCGGACACCCTTTTGCTGCATGAAGACCAGCCTACGCCTTACCCTACTCACTATGTCGAGCTGAGTGTTAGGATATGGGGCTAGGGCTCAACCTCTCGGGATGAACCTCATGTCGACCCACTCCTTAGGCCTTCAGTCTAGTGGTTTTGGTTTCGCGACCTCCTTCTCGAGCAAGCCGAAAACACATGGGTGACTTTGTATTTGCAACTACAAACCCTTTATATTAAACCACAACCACTAGGTGAAATCACCATGAAAATACATCTAACCTATCATCAAGAAAGACCAAACAAGAATATCAACCCATATTTGCTAAATCACACCCTAAGAATGGGGGTTTTTAGCCACACATCAAGAAATAAAAAATTATACCTAACATGATAATTAAATCAACTGGGTATAAGAAATTAAACCTTGAATTAAGCAAAGGAAAGTGAATAGAGAAGACCCACTTCCAACTTGGGGAAGAAGAACTCCTTTCTTCAAGTCTCCACTAAACCCTCTCCAAACTTGAGAGAAAAATTTTAGCTAGAATATGTTCTAAACTGAAAATAATAATAATAATTGTTCCACCCTACACCTCTAATTCTAAATAGTATTTATAGTTTTCACATATTGTGCTGTGGAGGATTTTTTGGTTACATTAGTCCAGATCGCCGATGAACTAGGCGATCTGGCTTTCGGTAAACTCATCGCCTTCAGTGTCTTGCTTTTTGCATCCTCGCATTCTGTATCATTGGGCGATACAGTATTGCTTCGCAAAACTGATCAGCGACTCACCGACTACTCCTTTCCTTGCCTTTTGATCCACTTCCTTCAAGGCTTCGCGTACTGGAACGAAGGGTGATGCATGTCATTTTGGCGACTTGCCAAGTTAAACTCGGCGATCCGCAGGATTCCATTTCTTGTTCTTTTCAGCCCTATTTGCTCCATTTTGCGCCTAAGTGTCCATGCTTCCACTAAAACTTCAAATACCTGAAACTTCAGCATTTTAATCAGGTATTGAGATAAAACAAGCATTCAAGGACACTATTTACATTAAAATAAAGCCCTAAATGAGTCCAAATTATGGACTCATCAACACCCCCAACTTAAACTTTTGCTTGTCCTCAAGCAAACTCAAGTTCAGCCGTTCAAAAAGGGTGCCTCAAATAGTGCTACACAAGACTAAATCATGAATGCACACAATAAGACTCAATTAACTTATGCAAGGATCAATTGTGTACTCAAAGATTCAAATTGTGACACACCATTACCAAAGATTCTCATGCTCGCTATACTTGCTACTTGTGCAAGTTCAAGCTCAACAAAAGTATCTAAATACCCTTGCACAATGAATGATTCCATTTTCACACACATATATGACTCAATTTAAGATCAGGAATCAGATACAACGCTCACACTCAAAAAGAAGAACACAATGCATGTTTTCACCCATAGGTTTACCCTTATTTTCCAATTGACTTTCGATTCGGCTTACTCAAGATCAGAAAGGTCTTTCTAAGGCTTGTAACGGGGCTGAGTGCAAAGGTATGGTAATTTAGGATTAGTAAATTTTTCCTCGTGAGATGCGGTATTCTCAACACATTTCCTTCCTCTCCTTTATCAATTCTTTTTCTAGTGCTTCTAATTCACCTTTTTATTCACCTTCCATGAATTGCATTAGAACCCAAATTTCTTCTGTACTTTGTTCCACAATTTTTATTTTTTACTTTTTTTATAAGAGTTCCATTGTTCTGCAACACTATGGGTTAAGGATGACTTCTTATAGCACTTCTTGACTTCTCTTTTTTCTTTTCACCACACCCCAACTTAGGCTTTTTGTCTTAAGTTGGCTATACACTAGACCACGAATCAAAAGGATTATAGGTAGTGGATCAAGTAAGGTCTAGGGTTTATCAAGGTTCTTCCAAATAAAGGTAAGGCTCAAAGGGTGTTCAAGAGAGTTTCACACGCTCACAGGTAGGTCACAAAAAGAGGTATATGTCAAATTGGCTCAAACTCTTTAAAATTGCCTAAGATCATCTCAAGAGTACACCTTTCTAAATCAATCAGACTAACCAGGAAAATTCTAGGTTTATTAATGCATGGTTCAAGGTAAGCTAATCACACAAGGCATTGATACTTCAGTCAAACAAGACAAGACACGTTCGCTAGCGTGCAACGGTCCTTACAAGAAAATCAATTTGATAAATGGCTAGTCACAACCAGATGCAAAAAGTGCACATATTCTCTATGTAACTTCATTTGGCCTTGTCGTAGCCGTGCATTTATGTTTGTTTAATTAAGAGTACTATTGAAGTCATCGGTATTGATCGAAATCGAGACTTAATATTTTGCAAAAGAACAGCCACTTTCAACAGAAGAGGTGGCAATTTTTTTTCGAAACGATCAAAATTATTTTGCAAGGAAAACGACAGGAGCCATAAGCTCAAACATCCACAGAAAAGAATTATTTAAAACACAAATTTAAAAAGACAGCCCAAATATCCAAATAACACACAAAGGTGGGCCTCACCCCACGATAAAAAAAGCGTTTGTCCTTAAATGCATGTAGGAGTATTCAAAAGTTTAGACAAGTAAAGATAGAGAGAGGTGAAGGGGAATCATGTCTACATGCTTGATTCATATGTCGGAGCATTGTTGTTTGCTGCATTAGTCTGAAACTCGAAAATGGCCCCCGGGTTGTCATTCTGGGTTTCATTGTGTTCCTTTGTTCTAGCTTCTGCAGCGATGTTAGATTTAACCATTCTATCCACGTCATGGGCTGCCAAGAAGGAATTCGCGGCTGTGTACAATCCGCGCCTCCATGAAGGAATGGTGGGATCAATGGGGATTTTCCTACTGGCACTTGCTTTCTTACTCTCCCTTCTTTCTTTGACCATTTATGCTATCTTTTTGTTTCTTTTGAAATCCCTTACTCTTACTTCTTGGGGTGTCCTGTTTCCTCCTGCACCTTTTGGTCAAGCGATAGCAGGTTTCTCGCCGATTTTAACAGATCAAATAACCCAACTTTGCTTTTAATGAAAGGCGACAAGGGCAGTTCGGCGAATAGCCGAGTGATTTGGCTAGCTAAGCACGGCTCGCCAACTGACTTAACACGCCTATGTTCTACGTGATTTCCAGGCTCAACCCCCGCAACGCTGGTCAAAGAAACTCAAGCCCCTATAGCACATACTCACAAAAAAAATCCATATTAGTATCAGACCCTCGCAGTCAATAAACTCAAATTAGAGCATAGTTGATTCCACCAAATACGCAAAGATGTTAATCAATGATGTATGATATTCTGTCAATGCAGAGATTCAGCCAGAACTTGACAATATCAACACTACGCAAATGAGTACAATTTTACTAAATTGAAAATGGGGTTTGAATCACACACCTTTAGTGCCCAATCAGATGCTAATGAAGTGCTAGGTAGTAATGAGATCCAAATCCGCGCACAATTTGACACTTACTATAATTTAGAATTGCAAGAAATAGAAAACTAAAGTGCAGGTGTGAGTTTAGTATGATGAAGAAATGAGAGAGAATGAGTGAACCAGAATATTTAAACCTATGGCCTGGAGGAACCGTCCAGTTTCTGCCCATTCGGCGATGTACGTTGGGTACGCTCATTCACTCAGCGAAACGCCAAGTCTAGTCTCTTCACCAAATGTAACAGGACTCGCCGCTCATGTGAGGATCTCAACGACGGTCTATGTTGCAATCGCTGACATGGTTGGCGATTCGCCATTAATTTTCTACTGAACGCCAAGTTTTACAGAACCCCAGCTGACATTGCCTTGAGTCACCCGGCGGAGAGAGTCGTACTCGCCGATGTCATCGGCGATCCGCCAACTAGACTTGTTGTTTGCCTCCATACATTATTTCACTCTTCTCTTTTTTTTCAACCCTGTACAAACTACACATCATTATTTTCTCAAGGTAAAACAAAGAAATAAAGGGTTTTGGGTTGCCTCCTAAACAACGCCTTAGTTAACATCGTGGCACGACGTAGGAATACTATCAAGCATCCTCCAGGTAAAATTCTTCAACTAAGGTGATTTTCTGGCAATCCCCAAGGGATAACTTCAAACGTTTTCCGTTAACTTTAAATGGGGACACTTTTTTACCTTTAACTTCTATAGCACCATTGGTGAACACTCGTGTCACTCTGAAAGGCCCAGACCATTTGGATTTTAGCTTCTCTAGGAATAGCCTTAGTCGTGAGTTGTAAAATAACACCCAATCTCCCACATTTTATTCCCTCTGAGCTATCCGTGTGTCGTGCCATTTCTTCATTTTCTCTTTGTAAATGGCTGAGCTATCGTAAAATCTGAGCCTGAACACATCTACTTCATTCAACTGGTCGAACCTCTCCCTTGAAACCGTTGTCCAATATAAATTAAGAGCTTTCAATGCCCATAAGGCTTTGTGTTCTAGCTCAACAGGTAAATGGCATGATTTACCAAAAACTAGCTAATATGGGGACATTCTTATAGGTGTCTTGTAAGCAGTCCGATATTCCCACACGACATCGTCAAGATTTCTAGCCCGGTCGGTTCTACTGCCGTTTACTGTCTTGGATAGAATGCTTTTGATCTCACGATTTGACACCTCAATTTGTCCGCTTGTTTGGGGGTGATATGGAGTGGTGACCTTGTGTTTGACTACGTATTTGCTCAATGCACTGGAAAACCACTTATTGAAAAAATGCGATCCTCCATCACTAATGATTGCTCTTGGAGTGCCAAACCGTGCAAAGATATAGCGTTTGAAAAATTGGACAACGCTTCTTCCTTCATTATTCGGGAGTGTGATAGCCTCCACACATTTGGATACATAGTCCACAACTACTAAGATATACTTGTTTCCAAACGAGTTGACAAATGGACCCATGAAGTAAATTCCCCTCACATCGAATAGTTCGATTTCCAAAATAGCTGTAAGGGGTAGCTCGTATCTTCTTGACAGTCTGCCTTGCTGCTGACATTGAGGACATCTCTTAGCAAAATCGTGGGCATCTTTGTAAAGATAAGGCCAATAATAACCACTTTGGAGAATCTTTGTTGCGGTACGGTTTCCACTATGATGATCCCCTACTGGTGATGTGTGGCAGGCATGGAGGATCTCTGTTGATTCTTCTTCCGAAACAGACTTTCTTATGACATGATCAGCACATTCCCAAAATAGGTATGGATCGTCCCACAAATATCTTTTAACATCAAATAGGAACCTCTTTAGTTGCTAAGAGTTTAACTCATCGGGAATCAACCCACATACGATGTAGTTTGCAAAATCAGTATACCATTGCACGTGTGTGAGTGACAGTGCGAATATCCACTCGTCTGGGAATGAGTCATTTATCTCCTTTTCCTGCTCAGTACCTGCTTTATTCTCTAACCGTGATAGGTGATCTACAACTTGATTCTCGCAACCTTTTCGATCTTTCATCTCAAAATTGAATTCTTGCAAGAGTAGCACCCATCTTATCAGTCTTGGCTTCGCATCCTTTTTTCCATGAGGTATCGGAGTGCTGCATGGTCTGTATGAACAACTACTTTAGTGCCTAGCAAGTTTGCTCGGAACTTTTCGAAAGCATAGATCACTGCTAACAACTCTTGTTCAGTGACTCTGTAATTTCGCTGGGCACTATTTAGAGTCTTGCTTGTGTAATAGATTGGGTGAAACAGTTTTGTACGCTTTTGACCCAATTCTACACCTAATGCCATCCCACTCGCATCACATATCACTTCGAATGGTTCTGACCAATTGGAGTTGATGATAATTGGTGTGGATATCAATTTCTCCTTCAAACATTTAAATGCTGCCATACAAGAGTCATCAAAGTAGAATTTCACTTCCTTCTCTAAGAGTTTGCACAATGGTTGTGCAAGCTTTGAGATATCCTTAATGAATCTCTAGTAGAAGCCTGTATGGCCCAAGAAACTGTGAATCCCCTTTACTGAGATTGGCAGTGGAAGTTTCTCGATAACCTCACTTTTTGCTTTGTCAACTTCCAGCCCTTGTTGTGACACTCTATGCCCAAGAACAATGCCTTCTTTCACCATGAAATGACATTTCTCCCAATTTAGGACTAGATTAGTTTCCACACACCTTCGGAGCACTCGCTCTAAGTATGTCAAGCATTCTTCAAATTTGTCCCCCACGACTAAGAAATCATCTATGAAGACTTCCAGAGAGTCCTCAACCATATCCACAAAGATGGATAACATGCATCGTTGGAAAGTTACCGGTGCATTACAAAGTCTGAATGGCATCCTTTTGAATGAAAAGGTTCCATAAGGACATGTGAAAGTGGTTTTTTCTTGATCTTCTGGTGCAATAGATATGTGGTTATATCCAGAGTATCCATCCAAAAAACAATACCACCTAATCACTAATAACCTGCTAAGCATCTGGTCCATGAAGGGCATTAGAAAATGGTCTTTTTCAGTATATGAATTTAGGTTTCGATAATCCATGCACACCCTCCATCCTGCTACAGGTTTAGTCGGCACGAGCTCTCATTTATCATTTGAGACCACTGTTATGCCAACCTTTTTTGGTACGCATTGCACTGGGCTGACCCATTTGCTGTTTGAAATCGGATAGGTTACTCCTGCATCAAGCAACTTGATGATCTTCTTTTTTACTACCTCTTGCATTGGGGGGTTCAAACTTCGCTGATGCTCCACACTGGGCTTGCATTCAATGTTCAGCCGAATCTTATGGGTGCAGATACCGGGCGGGATTCCCACAATATCAGCTATGGTCCATTCCGATCGCTTTTATGTACTTCTGCAGTACTTGAACAAGCACTTTTACCTCTCTTTCACTCAGATTTGCTATAATAATCACTGGTAGAGTGTTGTTAGTTCCCAAGAAAACATACTTGAGATGGGATGGGAGTACTTTCAGTTCTAGAGTTGGCGGCTCTTCAATTGATGGCTTTGCAGGTGGGCTGCAATGGGTTTTTAAGTTGATGTCCAACTTAATTGGATTTCGTGCATATGCTCCTAACCCTGTTAGGGCTGCGATCATTTCATCATATTCCTAAAATTCCGGATCGTCATGATTTGCAAGTATTGACTCAAGAGGTTCATTTTTGCGCAGCAAATGGCTCACACTTGCCACTGCCTCATCTATAACATCTTCAGTAGACACTACATGGATATCACTTAGTTGCTTCATGGATTTGCAAATCTTGAAAGTTACCTCATCGTTATTCACACGAAATTTCAACTTGCCGCTTTCAACATCCACTAATACTCTGCCGAATAGTAAGAATAACCTTCCCAATATAATGGGGACCTCTACATCAATGTCACAGTCTAAAATCACAAAGCGAGCTGGAAATATAAACCGATCCTCTTTGACGAAGATATTGTAGAGGATCCCAACAAGATGCTTGATTGATCGATCTGCCATGAGAAGTCTCATGGTAGTTGCCTTTGGTTCTCCCAATCCAAGTTTCTTGTATATGACGTATGGCATCAGGTTGATACTTGCTCCTAGGTCACATAAAGCCTTGACAAATTGGAGCATTCCAATAGTACACGGGATTGTCAAAGCACCAGGGTCTTCTCTTTTAGTGATCAACTCTTTTGTCATGATCGCACTGCAACTATGAGGCCCTTTAATCGTTTCATAATCCAAGATACTTTTCTTGGTGACTAACTCTTTCATGAATTTAGCATACCCTGGCATCTCCAGCAATGCTTCCACCAAAGGAAGGTTGATAGACAACTTCTTGAACACAGACAAGAATTTTTTAAACCTCTCATCTTCATTCTTCTTTTTCAAATGCTGGGGAAAGGTGGAGGTATTTTGGGTAAGGGTTGTATTATTTTTGGAGTCTCATTGTGTTGATTCATTTCTTCTTGTGCTTTATTGCCGATGTTTTGATGATCGGTAATTTCTGCTTCTTCCTCACCCTGATTTCTCTCACGTTCTTCTCCTTCATTACCTATCGTTACCTTCCTACGGGTAATTACAACCAACTCTTCTTCCTCATTTTCCTTTGGCATCTTGGTTATTAGTTGAGCCGATAGGAGATTCAATTGACTTTCTAGCATCTTGATGGCATTAGCATGAGAGTTCACCTTGCTATTTAGTGAAGAAACATCATCTCGCATTCCCTTTAGCAAATCATCAGAACCTTCAACTTTCTCAAGAATTTGTGTCAATAGATCATTCACCCTAAGGCTGCTATCAGTCCCCCTTGAGGTCAGGCTGTCACTCAATTGAGTTTGGTATTCTTCATGATCGTTATGCTCAGTCTACCCTTTGAAATATCGCCTAGGTCCTTCACCTCTAGGGTCGTTCCAACCTTGATTTCCAACTCGCAGTTGATAGTGCGGGTGGAAACCCTTCTCATTTCTTATGTGGTTCCGACCTTGATTCCCTCCCATTTCAAGTTATCGGAAAAAGAACCCCCATATGTACGAAAGACTTCTCAGTTGCATTTCACGTGCTATTGTAAATTATCTATCTGAGACAACATCTTTTTGATATTTTCATCCCTCTCTTTTTCTTTAGCGAGGTTCTCTTGCATTACCCTGAAACACAGAGGGGAAACTTGATCTTCTTTGGTGTACCAAGCTTGATTTACTCTTGCCATACCATCTAGGAGAAATGAGGCCACCTCAAAGGGTTGTAGCATTATGCTGCCTTAGACCAATTGATCAGCTATCCCTTTGTTGACTTAATCAAGACTTCGGTAAAAATATTGGAGTAGCAACCCACTTGGCAGCCCATGTGTTGGGCATTTTCGCAGAGACCTCTTATATCTAATCCACGACTCATGAATTGGTTCACTCGCTTTTTGTTTGAAATTCTGAATGTCGTCCCTCAACTTCATCATTTTTGACGGGGGAAAGAATCTATTGTGGAAAACAGTGACTAATTCTTTCCGTGATGTGATAAAACTTTTGGGAAGCTTAGACAACCACGTAGTGGCAGCTCCTGTTAGTGACAATGGGAATAAGCGAAGCATGATGGCTTCTTGCGACCAATTTTTGAACGACAACGAAGCACATACGTCCAAAAAGCTTTGGATATGTTCATGTGAGTCTTCATGATCCAATCCTCCATATAGGCCCCTTGAATGTATGTGATGGAGTGTTGTGCTAGTCACTTCAAAATTTCCGTTTCCACCACCCTGCGGCAAGCAAATTACACCTATCTCACCCAATGGAGCGGGGTCATAAACACTATTTGCATGGTCAATGTCATCTCGGTGCAAGCCAGTGTTCAATGGGTTGTTTGTGTGGCAACTATCCCCCACGTCCTCACTCATAATTTCTGTTTGCAACAGAAACAAGCAAAGCAAACCTAAAAATTAAGTTAGTAAAGCTAAAACTATGAAAAACTGAAATTCTTGCCATTGATCCTTGCGATTACATACAAATAAAAACTCAAAGAAAAACAAAACTAAGAGTAAAGTTAATACTCTATGATTAATAAAACGGAAATCTAGTGAACTAAAAATTCTCAAATAACACCACTCCCCGGCAGCGGTGCCATTTTGATGCTTATCGTAACCAACGACGCTATCCTACGATTGAGTGTTTACGATGGTCGATAGTTTAGTAACCCAAGTAAAGGTTGGGGTCGTGTCCCAAGGGAGTGGTTTTGAGAATTGATAGAAAAATAAAATTAAGCTCTATCTAGTCGTAGCTACAGACATTAACGAACAAATACATGGTAAATTAAAAAGGGTGACACGAAAGTGTCAAATATTTGGGTGTTTTGTCAAAGTAGTAAAAATAGAAAAATTACCAAGAAAATCAAGTATATGGAAATGTTCTTGGGGTGTGACCGCAATACAAGTTAAGAAAAATCGTTGGGTACATGCTTTCAACAAGAAATTTGCAAGATAATAGTGACTAGGCTAAGCTTTAGATGGAAATAAGTTCCCTTTCGGGTAACCTACCCCGTTTCAAATGGATTCCTCTCGGACACCCATTTGCCGCATGAAGACCAGCCTACGCCTTACCCCATTTACTCTCTCAAGCTGAGTGTTAGGATATGGGACTAGGGCTCACCCTCTCGGGCTGAACCTCATGTCGACCCACTCCTTAGGATATCAGTCTAGTGGTCTTGGTTTCGCGACCTCCCTCTCGGGCAAGGCGAAAACACATGGGTGGTTTTGTATTTGCAACTACAAACTCATTAAATTAAATCACAACCACTAGGTGGAATCACCATTAAAATACATCTACCCTATCAGCAAGCAAGACCCAACAACAATATCAACATATATTTGCTAAATCACACCCCGAGAATAGGGGTTTTTAGCCACACATCAAGAAATAACAAAATACACCTAAAATGATACTAAAATCAAATGGGTATAAGAAATTAAACTTTGATTTAAGCAAAGGAAGAATAATGGAGAATACCCACTTCCAACTTAGGGAAGATGAAATCCTTCTCTCTTCAAGTCTCCCACAAAACCCACTCCAAACTTGAGAGAAAATATCTAAAATTGTACTATTTTATTTTGAAAATAATAATAATGGTTCGGAACTTGTAAAATTAATAAAGAGTTTAGTATTTATAGCCATCAGAAATTAGTGCAGGCGGATAGTTCGGCGAAGTTAGTCGAGTCCGCCGAATGACTCGGCGACTCGCCCTTCTTCTGTCTCATCGCCGTTGAGTGCTTCCCTACAACATCTTTACTTTCTGGACCGTTGGGCGGTATAGTACTGCTTCGCGCAACTATTCGGCGAAGCGCCGACTGCTTCTTTAATCACCTTTTTGATCCTATTCTGTCCTTTTGGCGAATCGCCAAAGGTTCTTGGCGATGCTCATGCTTCAGCTTCTTCGTTCTTTTCAGCCTTTTTACGCCCAAGTGTCCATGCTTCCACTAAAACTTCAAATACCTAAAACTTAAGAGTTTTCATCAGATATTGAGACAAAATAAGTATTCGAGGACACTATTTCTAACAAAATGAAGCCCTAAATGAGTCCAATTTGTGGACTCATCAACACCCCCAACTTAAACTTTTGCTTGTGCTCAAGCAAACTTGAGTTTAGCCGTTCAAAAAGGGTGTGTCAAACAGTGCTACTCAAAACTCAATCATGAGTGCACACAACAAGACTCAATTTACTTATGCAAGGATCAAATGTGTACTCAACGATTCAAGTTGTGACACACCATTACCAAAGATTCTCATGCTCGCAATACTTCTTTCTTCTGCAAGTTCAAGCTCAACAAAAAGTATCTAAATGCCCTCCCATGAAGAATGATTCCATATTCACACAGAGGTTAATCAATTCAAGATCAGGAATCAGATGCAACGCTCACACTCAAAAAAGAGGAACACAATGCATGTTTTCACCCATAGGTTTGCCCTTATTTTCAAATTGACTTTCTATTCGGCTTACTCAAGATCAAAAAGGTCTTTCTAAGGCTTGTAATGGGGCTGAGTGCAAAGGTATGATCATTTAGGCTAAGTAACTTTTTCCTCGTGAGTTGTGGCATTTTTAAGACATTCCCTTCTTTTCCTTTATCAATTCTTTTTCTAGTTCTTCTAAGTCACCTTTTTATTCTCCACAATGGATTGCTTGAAACCCGATTCCCTTCGTACTTTATTCCACATTTCATTTTTTTTTTTTAATCGAATTGAAGGGGTTCCATTTTTAGGCAATACCATGGGTTAAGGGGGACTTTTCTTGCACTTCTTGACTTCTCCTTTTCCCTTTCACACACCCCCAACTTAGGATTTTGGCCTAAGTTGGTTATTCGCTAAACCACAACTCAAGAGAATTGTAGGTACTGGTTCAAGTAAGGTCTAGGGTTCATGAAGGTTCTTCCAAAGAAAGGTAAGGCTCAAAGGGTGTTCAAAAGAGTTTCAAACACTCACGGGTAGGCCACAAAAGAGGTATATTTCAAATTTGGTTCACACTCTTTAAAGTTGCCTAAGATCATCTCAAGAGGACTCCTTTCTAAATCAATAAGACTAACAGGGCAATTCTAGGTTTATTCATGCAAGTTTCAAAGCAAGCTAATCACACAAGGCATCGAAACATAAGTCAAACAAGACTACACACTTTCGCTAGTGTGCAATGGTTATTACGAAAGAATCAACTCGATATATGGCTAATCACAACGAGATGCAAAGAGTTCACATATTGTCTATGCAACTTCATTTGGCCTCATTGTAGCCGTACATTAATGTTCATTCAATTGAGGGCACTATTCAAGTCATCGGTATTGATCGTAACCGAGACTCAAATTTTTTTTGCAAAAGAACAGCCACATTCTACTCTCGAGGGGTGGCAAAAATGTGCAAAAAATTCAAAATTTTTTGGAAGGGTAAAAAATTGTTTCTAATTAAGAATAAGCAGAGCCACAAGTTCAAACAATCGCAAAGCAGTTTTAAAAACACAATTAAAAATAGATAACCCAAATGTACACCAAAACAAGGTGGGCCTCACACCACCACAAATTAGAGCGTTTGTCCTCAAATGCGAATAATGACAATACCCAAAGTTTAAGAAAGATAAGATATAGAAATAGGTCAAGAAGAGTCCTGTCTATGTAGTCTCTCGATCTATCGGGGCATTCGATGCATTTCCTTGAAGTAAAACCATGGTCCCCGGAGTATTGTTGTTTTAGTCCTCATTGTTTGCCTTTTCCGTGGCCTCTGCAGCAAGATTAGCTGCAATCATATGATCTATCTCCTGAGCTGCTCCGAAGGCCCGTATTGCATTAACAAAAGTTTGAGCCCATGAAGGCACATTAGAGTCGATGGGAATTCGTCTCTTTGCTCTGGCTTCATTGGTATATTTCTTTTGTCTGGCTAGCTCTGCTTTCTTTTCATCTTTCTTAAATTATCGTGCTCTTATGTGCCTGGGTGGATCATTTCTCCCTGCGACTTTTGATCTAGCCATTACTGTAAAGACTTCAAGGATAAGTTAGATAGCACTTCAAACAGGAGAAAAATGGTATTTCTAGGTGTGGTATCGCTTATCCAAGCTAGTTGGAGAAGTACTTATCCTATTAGGGCAATCGTTGGAAGTGATGTACAACTGATACAAGGGCTCAGACAAAGGGCGAGCAAGGGATCCTTCAGCAAGTCGCCGAGTGCATTTTGTGAATTAAATTTACTGTCGAAAATCACAAATCGATTAATACATAAAGTATTTAGTTAAATATGGAATGGGGACGTTAGGCGAACCGCCGAGTAATTCGGCGGATTTTGTTCATCTCGCCGATTAGCTCAACGTGTCTAGTTTCAACCCATCCTTTCAAATTTCACCCCGCAACCCCAGATAATGCACCTTACGCTTATCTAACTAAATTTCAACGAAAACCCAAATAAACTTTTATTTCCACCGCTTAACAGTTCGACTCAAAGAAAAGTTAAGTGGTAGTCCCTCAAATAATGCAGAAAATATCAAGTCTTAATCGATAATATATACAATCGCAGTAACTCAGAGACTAAACAGAGATTTTCTACTGTCAGTAATTATGCAAATGAGTAAAAATTTTGATCAAATAACTGAGGAGTTTGAATACCAACCTTTGATGCCGAATTAGATAGTTCTGGCTTGCTAGGAAGCAATGTGATCCTAATCCGAGCACAATTTGTCACGTAAAATACTCTAAAAGTGCAATAAATATAACTGCTAAAGTGTGAGTGTGAGTTTGTGAAAAGGGACAAAGTGAAAGAAAGTGAATGAAATGCAACTTTTAAACCTGTGGCTTGTGACCGTCCAGTTTTTGCTCATTCGGCGATGTTAGTCGATTTCGCTCCATCACTCGGCGAAATGCCGAGTATAATAGATTTTTTAGTTCAGGTGAGCAGTGCATCGGCGGTTTTTATCGAGATCGCTAATTGGATTGGCAATGTGCCGACAAAATTCATACTCCGCTGAGTTTTACAGACTCAACCTTTAAGACGTATTATGCCAAATAGTGGGAGGGATGTGGTACACAATGCTTGACGGCGATCCACCAAACAGAACTGTTGCTCACCTCCATACATCTTTTCAAGCACTTTCCTTACTCAATCTGTACAAACAACACACTATTATTTTATCAAGATAACAAAAGGCGAGTAAATAGTTTTGGGTTGCCTCCCAAACAACGCATTAGTTAATTTCGCGGCACGACACAAGTTAACCTTCAGACTTCACTCTTGGGGTTAGCCATAGTATCACTAGGCAAACCCCCTTGTTGTCTCGGATTGAGATGGGACAAGATATGACCCATTTGGGTCTCTAACTGTTTGATTGAAACTGAATGAGAGGTGACAGTTTGGCTGAGGGTAGACACGTCTTCTTTCATGCCTTTTAGCATTTTGTCTGACCCTTCAACTTTGTTTAGGATACGTGAAAGCATATCCTCAGACCTACCACCTTCCGAGTCCTTGGGTTTCTGATGCTCGTGGAGAGGAATGTATCTATCCGTCTCCCCATCCTTCCAATTTGGATTACGGTCCCTCCATTCACAATCTCGATCCTTCCAGCCTTCGTCTCTAACCAATCCTTGATTACTACCCTGCCTTGGGTAGTTCGAACAATAGCCCCCACCTTGGTTAGCTAGGAAATTTACTTCCTCGTCATACATGGCTTCAAACTTCATCTCCTCAGGATTCGCACCCCCGACTCCCACAACATTGACACCACGGGTACTATCCCCCATGACATTTTTGTATAAAATGTGAAGTTGCGTCATGATCTTGGCCATTTTTTGGTCTCTCTCATTTTCTTTCTCAACCTGCTCCTTGGAGAGCTGAAATGTGACCGGTAAGACCTGGTCTTTGCGGGTGACCATGCCCTATTGATGATTGTCATGCCATCTAGAAGTTGCGCTGCTACAGCATATGGTTGCTGCATTAATCCTTCGGGTGAGAGTTGGTCAGCTACACTTTTGTTTACTGAGTCTAGACTCCGGTAAAAGTATTGAAGGAGCACATTATCAGGTAGACCATGGGTTGGGCATTGTAGAACAAATTTCTTAAACCAGAGCCAAGTTTCGTGCAGAGGCTCTCCATTAAGACGTTTGAAACTTTGGATGCTATCCCGAATAGTCATCATCTTCGAGGGAGGGAAAAATTGCACATTAAATGCGGTGACCAACTTCTCCCATGAAGTGATCGAGTTACGTGGCAGCTCAGCTAGCCACTTGCACGCTTCCCCCAGCAATGAAAAAGGGAAAATCCTCAATCGAACCGACTCCTGCGAGATGTTTTTGAATGAGAATGGTCCACACATATCTACGATGTTTCGAAGATGCTTATGTGGGTCCTCATGTGCTAATCCACTGAAAAGTCCCTTTAGTTGCAAGAGGTGCAACATGGTGCTCGTTAGGTGGAACACCGCATTTCTCTCTGCTAGAGGTAGACAAATGGCTCTAACACCTCCCATGAGATGTGGATCATTGATGTTGGGCTCTTGGACATCGTTGAGGTTGCCAATGTCGAATTGATGTCCCACCTGGCTCCCGTTACTACCGCTAACACTCATGCTTTCTGAAATGTTTACAATCAATAAAACAAAACTAAAAATTAAGTTAGTAAACTACAACTAAGAAAAACAAAAATTATACTAATCTAAAAATTCTCAAATAACACCACTCCCCAGCAGCGGCGCCATTTTTCGATGCTTATCGTAACCAACGACACTAACCTACGTTATGAGTGTCTACGATCATCGATAGTATAGTAACCCAACTAAAGGTTTGGGGTAGTGTCCTAAGGGAGTGGTTTTGAGAATTGATAGAAAAATAAAATATAGTTCTAACTAGTCGTAGCTAAAGACATTAACGAATAAAAACATGGTAAATTAAAGAGGGTGACACTAAAGTGTCAAATATCAATTGGGGGTCTTGTCACAAGTAGTAAAAATAACAAAAATTAACAAGAAAATCAAGTATGGGGAAATGTTCTTGAGGTGTGACCACAATACAAGTTGAGATAATCGTTGGGTACATGCTTTCAATAGCAAATTTGCAAGATAATAGTGACTAGGCTAAGCTTTAGATGAAAATAAGTTCCCTCTCGGGCAACTTACCCCGTTTCAAATGGGTTCCTCTCGGACACCCATTTGCCGCATGAAGACCAGCCTACGCCTTACCCCACTCA